>DVZL01007521.1:0-10707 GCA_018236625.1 Lasaia peninsularis
ATAAATTAATACATACTAAAAATAATAATAGATATATACTATATAAGATATATGTATAAACCACAAGGAATATATAAAAATAATAATAAGCAATATAGTATCTCCAGTTTATTCGAGAAACAATTTGTCTGAGATTGGATTTACGTCCAATATGGTGACGGACTTGCCACCTGTCACATCATGGGACCTAATATGGCGGCTAGTCGTGGTTGTTAGTTTTTAATAATATCAAAATAATGTAATTAGAGTTGTGAGTAAATTGGGAAAAGTATAATTTGTTGAATTCGTCAGAAATAATTTCCAAATAAGACAATAACGCACGTTCCCCATTTTATTATTTTAGTATAATATGTACTCGTATATAAATAAAATAATACCGACTTTCTGCGAGTTTGATATTGTTAAGTAGTTAGAGTAATTGTCAATTTGTTTGCAATAAAACATTTTTTATTAAACTTGTGTCTCTTATCTATTAATCTCCGTATTATAATTAAAGTTTATTCTCATATATAAAATAAACATAGTTAATTTTAAAGTTACAATAGAGTGCGTTTATTTTTGGAGTCTACGATGACCCAGATGGACGTTCATGATTATTTACTCGTAATATGCAAATAATAGAAGAGAATCAGATTTTGTCCAGACTATAAAAAGTGGGTAATAAATGTTTGTTCCGATGCATATTCAGAGACGCAGTCCAATTACTTGTTAGGCTAAGGATGAATAGGATAGCCTATTCACATCCTAGTTAAGTCCTGGTTGTTCCTCACGCTTAAGCGAGGTAACCATCTCCCCCCCCCTATCAGCGTTTAAGCGACACCAAGTAGCGTTTCTGGGAACAGCCATTTTATTGACGCGTATATTTTTAAAATGGCGCCTAATATTTGTTACCAACGTAGACTGCTTCGTTGTCTATCCAATCTACTTAACTAATTGATAATTGTTTACATCTTTATTTACATATAATAAAACTGTAAGTGTAATCGTTGTCTGTTTATGGAAAATTTATTTAAAAAAAACATAATGGGCAGGCTTTATATACGCAAGAGAATCTAAAACAATGTTTTTTTACTTTGTATGTCTGTATGTTTGTACACGCTAATCTTAGAAACGGCTTAACCGCAACTGCATCCATATCAGTTTTGTGCTGGCCTTCATTTAACATTAAATGTTTATTTCATTTAAATCGGTTAACAAAAAATAAGTTATGTCAATCACGTAAAAAGTACCAATTTAAAAAGAGCTCTGGTATTATATTGAATTGTTATTAGGTAAATGGTGTTCAGCTTAGGCTGGAAACTCGTCAGTTGAACGCGACGTGGCCCCGCGTGGGGTATGTTAATAAATAATTAAATAAAAACGCAGACGAAGTCGCGGGCACAGCTAGTATAATAATATATTAAACAATAACAAAAAACTAATGAGAAAGTTTTGCTCGCTAACAATAAGAATCAAATTGCAAATGAGATTTTGTTTAATTGTTAAAAATGAGCTTGTAATTAATTCAGTTTCGTTTTACGCTCGCCGGCAGAAGCTTTATTCAGTTTTCTGGAGTAGACGCGTTATACTCTTAGCCTTTTTTTGCGTAAGAATGTGACGATCACATTATCCGCTATTTTTCTTCACTATTGGTTTGTAAGATCAAATGACAGTAGCTCTGTGTGGCACTCTTGTCAAATCTCCTAGATTGGTTAACAGTGACATCGTCTGATATAGGAACAGGAATGGGCTTGAATGAAAAGATTTTAGATTACTTTACTATTCAAATTCATTCAGACAAACTTAGATAGTCCTACAACGTTTCGACTGCATTGATAACATCGCTTTTCATGTTTCTGCCACTGTAATGTCAGTAGGTTCTCGCACATGTCATATTCTGGGATTATGATAGTCTCGGGGTCGAGTGTCTTACGTAATATTAGGTTGATATACCTTCGTATAACAAGAAAGCTTGTCTTAGATTTAGTGCTGCATTTTTCAGCTTATCTAAAAATATATCTAACATGTCTACTCTTAATCATACAAGTCCTTGCCTCGTAATATAAATGAGAACAATATTTCAATTTCTCTTTTAAGTGTTGATTCTGATTTAATAAAGAAATCGTATTTTCCGAAAACTCAATCACCTTTGTCGTGTTTGTGGAATGTATTCAAATAATCTGGATTATTAGTTTAACTTTTGAAGACATTTCCTCTTAAAAGATATAGATTACGAAGACTCGAGGAAAGTTCCAGAAAGTACCAGAGTACAATACATAGTTACTTTACTACACTACGCTCTGTTTTGTCTTTTTCTACGTCGTTGAGTAGCAACGTTCAATGAAGAAAACATTGACACTGCTATATCTGAGAAAAAATAAATATATACACATGTATACTCCCGATGTGATAGGCAGAGGTGACATGCTTATACACCCAAGATCAACAAATGATGTGACTGGTGCCATGTCCGTCACTATATCGTGCATAAAACTGATACAACCCTACGTTACGGGGATGTAAGCTTATATTTTTCAGATAGACTAAAAAAACCCTCGAAGAACGAATCAAAACTCGTGTGTCAAACAAAGTCAGACACGGACGACGCTTGAATATAAAGCCGATCTAACTACTATTTAAATAGATTTAACTATAATGTAATGTGACATTTTGAACTTTAATTCATAAGCAGTTAACGTGTTTATAGCGTGATAACTCTAATTTACGGTCCAAGTTGGAAGTGAGGCTGTCGCGAGATTTAATTTTAACGCTAAATGTCATATGGTGACATTTATGAGAGATCTGTTTGACGTTGCGAAATTGTCTTTGCCACTACTACGTATTACATATCTATTAAATAGTCGTGCATTATCACTGTTAACAATAATGGTTTTATAATAAATATGAAGTTGCAATTGTAATAAATATATAATTCTTAACTAGAAGATAATTATCTTTTCTGTGAGGTTCGATTTCCGGATAGGGCAACTTGTTTTATGAGTTATCTTTAAAAAAACACAACCTTGTCTGGAATTGCATTTGTACCCGATATGGCGATGGATTTGTCACCTGTCACATCATGGGGCCTAATATGGCGGCTAATCGTGGATGCATATAGTCCCTCTGCCTACTCTTCCGAGGTTATAGGTGTAGAAAAGTAATTAATAACCAAGCTAATAATAATCAAGCGGTACTGAACCCTCTATTTTTATGAAATTAACTATTTCGATTGTACGAATCCACCGTACACTATCATTATATAAAATAATAATACAAGCTGGCTATTTTGATTTTAGCGTATACTACGTCACTAGTACGAATAAGGCAACGAACAAGCTTACGGATCTCCTGCTGGTAAGAGACAACCGTTGCCTATAGACACCACAGATGTTGCAGGTGCGCCGCTATCCTGTAGTCGGGCGGTTAGACCTTATGTGCAAGTCTACCGTACCCTCTGGACCGGAACACGACAATGTCATTGTGGCGGCAGGAATAGGTAAGGCGGTGGATCCCTACCCGAGCTAGTTGCTGCACAACACTACCACTAGTCATGTTGGTAGTAACTCAGTTAACCTATGCTCGCTTCTTACGAGCTGCCTGGTATAGGAAGGTAGATGGTCTATTCTACCCTGGGGCCCGGACCAGCACGGGAAAAATTTGAGGCGAGTATTTCAATTGGCGATTGTTTCAGTTGTTTTACATACAGGAAGAATAAAGTTCGAAAGTCTTAGTAGCTTATTCTTTTTTTTCTGCAACACCTTAAATTTTAGACGTTTTGCTCTTTTATATGACTTGTTTAGGTCGCTGCTTTTTTATATAATATGTCCGTTGTCGACATTTTCCGTACGGAACCCCAAAAAGACATTAAAAATAATAAAAACTAAATCCTTCACAGTGCCACTCGTTATTATGCTTTTTGTGAACGCTTTTTAGATTAACTTTATTTGAATTTTCTTTTCGCAATTCAGAAAATTTCCATTGGAAAAGGAAGTTCACAAAACCGGAAATATAATAAAATTTTGTTGAACCGGTCCAGTTTGCAAATAAGTGCAAAAACTAATCAAGCCAAGCTGCTCTCGAAATTAATTAAACTCGGGCCCGAAGTCGACTGGTTTTGTTTCGACGAAACTTGCGCACTTTGTGCAATATCTTTGTTGTGCCGTCCCGTGTTTAGGGCGAAAGCGAAAGGGCGAGGCGGAATTAAGGTCCATATTAATATTATAAATGGGATGGTGTATTTTTTTTTGTTCTTTTGCATAGTAATGGAGAGATGATGCGTGTGTGCGTGCGTGTGTATGTGTGAGCGTATTAATTGTTAGGCTCATTCGTAGTCTTATAGCTAGTTAGTAGCTTAATGAAATTTCATCACCACATATTATGTATTTTACAGGATTCCGTACTTTAAAGGTTCCAAAACCTATTACTAAGATTTGTGTCCATCTGTATGTTTCTCAACTCACCAGACTGTTTCTCAAACTGAAATAACTGTAAAGTTGGGATTTTCACTGTTGAAGTATTACTGTTGCCGTTGTAACAACATATCGTCATCTGAAAACAGGTTCAACTGAAAACAAGCAGGTACCTATGCGTATGGTACCAGCGATGCACGCCTCTTACGAACTTCACTGCAGCGAAGACGTTGGAATATACTTTTGAAAGGGTCTAGTACACTGCCAGAACGGTATAGAGTAAATTCTACACCCGCAAGTTCCTGTGATTTGAGGCGATATTTGCAAAACATTCGGTAACTTTTGAATCTCATTGTTCCGTCGAGTTCCGCCGGCTCGTCGGTATCGTCGGCTATTTCGCATTACAGATATGAATTTGTTTAATAGTTTCATACCGCTTACGTATTGCTGGCTTCGAAGTTTGTTACTTTTACGAAATAGTTTTTTTTTTGACAAGTACACGGGTCTCCTGATGGTAAGAGACAACCGAGGCCCATAGACATCATAGATGTTGTCGTTGCGTCGTTGTCATGAGGTCGGGCTGTTAGACCTTATGTGCAAGTCTGCCGGCTATTCTACCCCCATCGTTTTGGTAGCAGACAAAGCTAAGTAAGGCGGTGGATCCCTACCCGGGCGAGTTGCTGCACAGAACTAGTAGTCATGTTGGTAGTGACCCAGTTAACGTAAGCTCGCCTCTTACGAGCTGCCTGGTAGGAGGGTCTATTCTACACGAGGAACATTTCTCTAATAAATGGCGTAACTGAATTTTGTGTTACTCTGTTTATTACTTACTAGCCCTCCGGCCCGCCTTCGCACAGTTAATTCGTAGTTGATATAATGACAGCAGCGCCACCTATCGGGTCCAATTGTATTTTTAAATCATACAGGAAACACAGGAACAGGAAAAAGTGTCCATTTTTTTAAGCTTCTAGATTCTTTGACGCTTTTTTTCTCCACTATCTAATAGACAAAACCCAATAAGTTTCCATGACGCTCGAGTGACTACACGTTTAACCTACTGGGCTCCCCAACCATTAGTAATAGTAAAGTTAATTCGAGATTAAGAAGCACTTGCGAATGGTATTCAGAAACACTTTAAATTTTGCGCCGCCTGTTTGCGGTCGCACATTGCGTTTTATGAGCGTCTAAATCTTACCTACTCATGCATTATGAAATTTGTTACTGAAATACAAGGCTTATGCCCGATTTCACCAAAGATCCCTAAATTTTAAGGGACCCTTAAGCTAATTAAGATCTAAAATTGGTTTCGGTTTCACCAGCAGTTACAACTAATTAATTAAGATTTATAGGCTCTGTAGTCGAGCGTAGTCGGTATCGGACTTTGACGCATGAGGTCCCGGATTCGATTTAGGGTTAGGGTAATTTTTTATGATTTCGATTTATCTGAAAGAATTTGGTTGTTTTGCCCGATATGGCGGCGGATTTACCACCTATCACATAATGGGACGTAAAATAGTCGGCTAATCGTGGATTAATCTGCCTACCTGGGTCGTCGTAAACCTACTCGAAAATGAAACTTATTCTGTTGTGCTTCTAAAATTCACTAGTTTAACTAGTCTATACAAATATTTTTTTTGTTTGTATGTAATATTAGAATAACCACTTTTTACTAAATGCATATATGTTTACAAGGTACATTTATCAACAGTATTTTTTTTAGTTTTTTTGTCTGTCTGTTCGTTTAGATGGACCGACTTTGACGTGACCTTTACTGGTAGACAGCTGATGTAATAACAGGCTACATTTTTTTAAATTTTATTTCAGGAATGTATAAAATAAAATAATTAAATAAAAACGCGGATATAATTTATTGCTGGTGAAATCCCTACAATTTAGGTATCAACGTCAGCTCATATCCTAGAAAGGATCAGCAGAGGTAAACACACTTATCCACCCACGATTAGTCAATATTATGAGTTAACATGGCTGGATGACCTTATATCAGATATATGTAAACGTTTATTTCCTATAGTATTTGATAAGAGAACTCATATTTGATTGCTTTTTATTAAAATTGTGATAAACTTTAGAAAATCAATTCACATCGGAACACATCGGAGTACATTTATAAGTTGAATTTAAGTAACATATATTGCTATTAAAGGCACATGCTTTTACAATTAGCACGAAGAGGCGAGTTTAAATTTAGCGCCATCTATTTGCGGTCGCATGTTGCGTTTCTTGAGCGAGTTAACATGACTGAGTTTGTGCTTATATGAGGTCATGAAATATTTACAGCTTAGCTACTTTAGAATACAATAAATTACATAATATATAACCCGGTTCTTATGCACCAAATATGTTAATGATACATTGTCTGCCTGTGATTTAGACCTTCCACATGAGTTTGCCGGGAGATAAGACTAAGAACAATTTATTTAGTTCACCAAATTACACATACTTAGAATATATGAACCCTACTTCCTAAATTAGGTATTTACCTGTACTATAGGATACGCAATGACATTTGCATATTTTGCACATATACATGCGACTGTTACATGTGCACTGCGTACATGTGAGTTCTGCCTGTATTTATCCATATCATTGTGTATTTATTTTGCAACGGTTAATAGGTTTTCTACATCAGAATAACTTAGCCCCAATAAATACTCCGTCACAGATTTTTTTCATATTATTCTGTTGTGATTAGAAATTTTCATTTTCTTGTTAATCTTATTATATAAGTAGGTCATAACGATAAATGGTGCAAAGCTTTCAATAATCAAAGTAAATAATCAATCTATCAACGCACACTTTAAGTCTTAAGGGATTTTTCAAAATTCTACCCCTATTGGAGTGAAATAGGGGTATAAAGTTTGTATGAACTAATAACTACTTTTAATCTTCAATATGCGGGTGTAGCCGTAGGCAATAGCTACTATTTTATGTGAATATATAAATTAAGTCAACTCTCTAATTTGAACTTCTTGTTCCTCAATAGAAGTAGATGTTGAAACATATGGTATTTTATAGAGGGTTCGAATTTAGTGTCGCCTATTTGTGGTCGCAAATGCGTTTGGTGAGCGTCTAAACATGACTAATGTCGAGTGTTCATCAAGTTGTTAGTGAAATATAGCGTTTGGGAGCATTAAAGGCGGTAGATTATCCATGATATACATCTTTTATTTATATATTGTATATACACATTATGAAGAACATCTAAATAAATATCGTCACGCCCATATTCCTGAAAGGGTAGGTAGAGATATTACATATGCACCCACGATAAGCCGACGATATTAGGCCCCATGATGTGACAGGTGGCAAGTCCGCCGCCATATCGTCCAAAAATCCCGCGTTTTCTCATGATGTTTTCCTTCACTGAGAGCACTCAGACAATGTACGGAAGCTAGAAAACGGGGCTCGAACCTGGACAACCGAAATGGCAATCCGAAGCACGTACTACTGAGCCACCGAAGCATCTAGTTATTCTTATAATATACAAGCTTATATTAATTTGTATAAAAAGGCGGTCTTATCGCTAAATAGCTAGCTATCTCTGCCTGATAACCCTTGCAAAACAGAGACGTGAAAGTAGATTGTACAATTTTGGGCGTTGGTGTAAATAGTCTATACAATACATGTAATATTGTAAAAGTAATAAAATAAATACACATCATACATATATACTTAAATACCCCCGTGTTGGTCCGGGTCATCTGTGTAGAATAGACCAACTGCCTTCCTGCCAGGCAGCTCGTAATAGGCGAGCATATGTTAACTGGGTCACTACTAACATGACTACTGGTGGTAGAGTGTAGTACAGCAACTGACCCGGGTACCCTACCCGCTGCCTACCGGGATCTACCGCCTTACTTATTCCTGCCGCCATAATGACATTGTCGGTTTCAGGTCCGGAGGTTGGGTTAGTTGGTAGACTTGCATATAAGGTTTAACAGCCCGACCACAGCGCAGAGGCGCATCTACAACATCTATGGTGTCTATAGGCCACGGTTGTCTCTTAATATTTGGAGACCCGTGTGCCTATTCGCTGATGATAGTAGTTACTATGTTGTGGGTGCACGAAGTGAAAGATTATGAGTGGTTCTTAGATTTCTAACACCCCCACTGCAAAACTCAAACCGTACATAAAGAGGAATATATTTTTGAAGTTTTGTGTGTTTTTTACGAATAATTTAAAGCTACACGATTTTAAAAATCTTTCACCATTTTTAAATGAATCATAAAGAAATAGTCGTCTTTTGTGCAATAGAAATAAAAAGGAAATAAACTTCGAATTTAACATTTGACGCATTTCCTAAATCCCCACGGTTCTAATAAACAACCCGGCACATACCTTTTGAGGGATCTTAAAGTCTAACACAGTGTCCAGGACAATATAGAATGCTATAAAAGTATTTACTACAAACAGTGGTGGACTCTTCACTTCTCCGGGGAAATCTATTTGAAATTATACGCTTTTAAACACTATATAAATAATAATAATATTATGATTTAGAATTTATACTTTCCATCGTCGGCATTTAGTGGAAATCCATTGCATATGCACTTTTTCCTTAAAAACACAAACTAGTACTATTCCACAATATATTTTTATTTTTAAATTACACTTTAATTTTTGTGTATTTTCTTTCAGTGACCGACTAACACTGAACGATGCGTAGAATTAAATTTATTTATCTTTTGTTTTACAAACCCTGATGATGCTGTAAAAAGTTAAACCGGTTGGCTAAAGTGTAATGTAAAAAAAATAATATAAAATTATTGTGGAATAGTATAATTGTGTGTTTTGTAGGAAAAGTGTATACTATATTTTATTAGGCAAAAATACCCAAAAAACACAGGTCAGTTTATTTAAGTTACTGTAACCACAACACATACATATCTTCACATACTCATCCCTTGCGAATTAGGCAGAGAATATCGAGTGTCTAGTGTTACAAGTGTTAGTACAAGATTCTTGCATACTTAACAGCTACAAAGACTATAAGAACACAAAACAATTACAATAAAGCTGAAGATTGACGGACGACTGAATTGCTATTACAAACGTTCATAAGAAGGGGTAAGCAGAAGTACATACTTATGCAGTCACGAGCCACGAGCTCGTCCACATCGTGGTACACATCATAAGACCTAATAGCTACACACATAGGACAAGTTGCCCTACCCGAAAATCGAACCAGGGACGTCGTGCATCAAAGTTGGACACTGACTGAGCTTAATTACAAAAGCGATAATATGCATCAATTATAGAATATCTGTAATGCCATCTGACGGCTATTTTGAATAACTTACCGTAATTTTGTTTAAAAATAACATCATCACGCTCCTACCCCCGAAAGAGTCGGTAGAGGAACATATGCGCCTACGATAAGCCGTGTAATTTTGTGAACTTTGAACATTATATTTTTGTGCGGACATGAATGAATTATGTGTAGGTAATACTATATTTATCGTAGGCAGGTTATTGAGATTAGACGGAAATCAGTCGAATCATAAGAAACATATTTTATTGAAGTAAAAAAGTAACGGTTTAAATTCACGCGAGTGGAGTGAGGTATCTCTATATTTGACGTATTCTCCGATTCCCCACAGTCCCAATAAACAACCCGGCACATGTCCTTTGAGGAAACTTAATGTCCAACACAGCGGTCCGGAACAATGCAGGATGCTATAAAATTATTTACCACAAACAATAGACACTGCACTCCTCCGGGAAATCTATTTGGAATTACATGTTTTTAAACATGCTTTTCAATTATACTGCTAGGTTTGTGTATTCGGCATCATGTATGATCTCTAGTTCAGGGTTTCTTGAAGTGGGGTCCGTGGATCTCTTAGGGTCCATAGCACTAGTATCAGGGGTCCGCAGTTGCTAAGTTAGCACTCAATATTTTTATTTAGAAATTAGCTGTGCACGCGATTCTTAAAAATAATCTAAAATAAAAGTAAACTGAGCTGCTCCTTATTACATCAACTGTCTGCCAGTGAAAGTTCTGCCAAAATCAGTCCAGACACTTCAGAGATTAGTGGGTACAAACAGACTGACATACAGGACAAATATCAAAAAAATATTTTAATATATATGTTCCTTGTTAACGTACATATGAGCTAAGTAAAAAGAGGTTATTTTAATATTACATACAGATGCTCCAATTTTATTTATTTCTATAGATTAGATCAATATCTCCCCATAGATTACTACTTAACTAACTTGGCTAGCGTACACGCCTAACCGCATCGACTATCCGCGAGGCTCGGGTTCGATCCCCGACGGGGACAGACATTTGTG
>DVZL01007522.1:0-10705 GCA_018236625.1 Lasaia peninsularis
CAGTACGTAAACCTTTAAAACCACCCTACGATGGTCCTTACCGCGTAGTGGAAAGGAGGTCCAAGGTTTACATCTTGCAGTTACCAAATCGGAGAGCTGCAATTTCAGTTGACAGACTAAAACCAGCCTATTTATTATTAGATCAGACAACAGCAGTTAATGAAACAAAAAATACAGCGACTCCAGTTAGAAAAACACGGTATGGTCGCATCAGTAAACCCCCAGTACGTTTCAATATCTAAAAGTTAAATAAATAATTAAGTATGTAATCCAGTGAATACGATAATAATTTGATGCTATATAATTTTATACCCTGTAAGTTTACAAAACATATTATCGCATTAGCTTTCTATTTAGTGTGACATAGTCATAAGCATGCATTTCGATAAATTGTATCGTAAGCATATATCATTGTTTATAAACTCGTTACTTTAATTAAATTTACATTGTCTGTTTATAATATCTTACAATTTTATATTTTATATTGTGTTCTTCACTATCAAAATTTGTATTTTGTGTTTTAACATGGGAAAAAGCCAGAGCAAAGAGGAGCATATAGTTATCGCTCAAAGTGGAGCCAATGATGCCACTACTTCACACACAGAAGAAAAAATAGATACATATGGAAAAGTCATTATCGTACTACTGTGTATCATAACAGCAATAGCATCGATTTTCATCTATAAATTAATAAATAAAAGACTTAAGAAATGGACCATACAGAACGTGACAACAGCAATGTCGCGTTCCCCGGAAAGAGTTCAAAGCACAACGGCTTATGCGTAATTATTCCTATACGATTTTTATTATTCTTCAGGTTCATACAATAATTGTATCAAACTATTTTTATTCAATAACGTATATTTTATTTAATTTAATTTTACCTTTTACATGTTTCGCAATTGTAACTAATCGCATTGTAATATGACGCGTCTGTTGACGAACGATTTGTAAGGTAACCAAACCATGACTTAACTGTAAAGAAATTAATTTTTTTTTCATTGTATAAATTTATCGTGTATTTTTTTTTTTGTAAAAGGGGGGGAATATTGTAGGGGTTAGTGCAACCTACAAATGTAACAACAGTGTGTAACATTTCACTTGTGTCGCCGGACGTATACGCCGAGCGCAATAAATGTGTGAACACGGAACGCTTTTTACTTAGTAACGCACCTTACACCTAAAACCCCGTTTTGCCGTAAAAGGATTACTCAGTCATTTTGCCAAACAGGAAAAAATATCCATTTGCCCAAAATGGATATTTTTTCTTGTTTCGATCATTACAATTTTTGTATAATAAGTTATTCACTTTTATTATTATTTACCTGTTATTATCAATACTCATTACCCAAAGAACCATTAGCCAAAGCTTTGCATAAATAAAATTAAGATTTACGTATAATTGTTATTTCATTATTAAATTAACAGTTCCTTCTTGCCCGTTCGTCCCCTATGTATAGATAAATATAAACAAAATTATAATAATTCATTTTTATTATTGACAAAGTCATATTCCATACATCAATATTAACTAAAAACTATTATATCTCACTTGGTTTTAAGATTATAGATGAAATTCTATAATTTCATGACTTGACTTTATAACATTGCTTAACAATAGTGTGCTACCGGATCAACTGTCAGAGTGACTCAAACACGCCATCCTGAACTGAAACTCTATGTCGTATATTCGACAAAATTGCTCTTTGTCATAGATCAATTTTAAGCATGAAGCTAACGGTAATGTCTGGAAACAGCACCAACGACCAGTACGCAATATAAAGCATTTGTCCTATTCTAATAATGCCAGCTATTTCACTCCTACAAGGTTGTTGTTTCAACATCGTCAACTCCGCAAAACTGGCAAAAAAACAGTTGGACCAGTATACACTCCAGTTAATAGTACCTTTAGCTTCATGCTTTGAAAACAGCGTGAAATCAAATAATATATTATTGTGATGATACACATTGCGAAATCCAACAGCGATAATTCAAAAATAACGACCCTTGTGAACATTTTAATTTTTATCACATACGTGAGTATAACTTATGGATAACAGTTGGTAACACACTGTTTACTGACAATATCCATATTATCGTTCTCAATTCAAACACAAATCTCAAAATTACATTACGTGTGCCTTTAATGTCTAACCTTGGTACTGAAGGTCTAGGAACAATAGTTTACTGTCAGTACAAAAACCAATTCTTCCGTTTTATTCGATTGGATCCAAAGATGTTGAAGAAGGTCAAGTTCGCGGAAACCACAAACATTTTTCAACTACCTTTAACATTTAATAGAAACTTAAAATTACTAGCCCGTATGGATACTAACACAATCTTAAAAATATATAAAATATTTAATGAATCCTTGGCAAAAATATTTAAGGATAATAAAATTAAAATTATTTTAACAAGAATAAAATTAAAAGATGTACAACACACTATATTTAGAAATGAAGAACTTTTAATAGAATCAGAAAACACGTAAAAAATTTAGATGACAGTAAAACAGTTTTGTAAAAAATAGAAATAAGTAAAAGAATGGATACGAAAACTTATAAATACCTATACCTACAATCAAGTTTTAAAAACAATGTTAAATCACATACCTATATTATTAAATATTCTACTAAAAAGAAAATCTATGGAATTTGTATAACTTCAGTAAAATATAGAAACGGTATCACTGGCGAAGATATGCATTTTTAGTATAATATAAAATAATAATACGGACGGACTTATTATACTGAACATGATGCTGGTACCCGTCGTGAGCCTAAGGCATCCTCAGACGAGCGCGGGCGGGTTTCACAAGCGATGCTCGCAGCCCACAGAGCATCGCTCGCAGCCTACAGAGCACAGAAGGCCGCGCGGGGGCGCGAGCGGTGATTCTGTGCTCTGTGTCGCAGCCATATTAAAAAAATGTAAGTATGTAAAAACCCTAAGTTGCATGGGCTTGGTGATAGCCGATACTGTTTCAAGATGGCTTATTCCAAGGATCATGACAAAGTTGCGCCAGTTTTACGTACTGTCTACAATCAATACTCCACAGCTACGTCTACTAGTCTGATTTTTGAAAGTAAGTATTTAGGCTTTCAGTATAATAACACGTCTTACTTATTATAATTTAAAACGTATAATTTTAACTGCAATTTATAATACTTGGCGAGTAAATGTTTCTTAAACCTTTTAAAAATCAGACTACATAGATATAGATGGTAAATTTTAAGCAACATAATGTGCCTTTTTGTAATAGATACAAAACTTATTTTTTAATAATGAAAAATAAACATTCATATTAAACATTTCAGAAAAACGGCAGTGTAGATTACAAAGGTAATAAAAGTACAAAGGATACAAAATATGCACATAAATATCTACTTCACAAAAAGTAGACAGAAAAAAATTGAGAATTATTTATAAACTTTTTGTTACGATTTCAAGAATGTTTTCAAAAAATAAAACCTCAATTTCAATGTGCCCTCTTACGACACATATTAAGACACATTAAATTTAAATTGCGAGAAAAAGAACATGTAACTTAGATTTTTATTAAACTCCAGAGAGCTTCGCCGGAAGAACGGATTCAAAATGCCATGCATCTAGTCCTCTGCTTGAGATAACCGCACATTTTAGCCCGTCCCGCGTTAGTCTGGGCTAATATTTTACTCGATTGAGGAAATTTAAAGTTTCACACAAGAATACGTGAAACTATCTCCTAGTCTTTCACGTTTTATGTGGTTAAATGAAAATTATAACTAATTTCATAATCTTAAACCATAGCTTCTTAAAGTAATTACAATAAATGCTTGTGAAAGTGATGGACTGAAACTATCGCGCGTAAGTACCAAGATAAGCATTACAGCTTGGGCAGTAGTGATCGGCATTTTTACAGGAGTCCATACAGTATGGTACGCATATACAGGGCCAGCACCTGAAAAGATAAAGTAATTAATTATCTCTAAACGAAACACACGAAATAATGGAAACAACAAATCGTAACGCTAGGGGTACTGATATGATTCTAACGAACATAAATACGCTAAAGGACAACTGCATATAAAAATAGGTATATCAATATCATCATAGAAATGTTGCAATTTAGTATATTTCCTACTCTGATCTCTTCTTTTTTCCAATGGTGGGTCGCGATCCTTTTTACTGTGCTACTGTATAAAACAAATCCGTAAAAAACTAGCACATCCGGCCTAACATCCCGGCTACAGGACAGCGATGCATCTACAACATCTATGGCGTCTATAGGCCAAGGTTTTCTCTTACCCTTAGAAGACCTGTGAGCTGGTGTATTGCCTCATCATATAAAAAAATGTAAGAAGCTTGCCTACATAGGAGTAATAATAGTCATATAGTTGAAAGAAGTAACTGCTGGTAATGTTCTGGATTATAGTCACGAACTGGATGACAGTGTAGGACATCCGTCAGTTTAATACATAGATATCTTCACGCCAGGACGCCTGCATAGTAGGCAGAGAATATTGAGCGTCAAATGTCACGATCTCTACATACCTACCTAGCATCCTTCACATTTATCACTCTCTTCTTGCACACAACAAGTTTTAGAGACTCTTCTACTACCCTCGGATAATACGCAAGCTATTTAGTCGTGGAATGTCAACCTAGATCTCCCCAGGTAAATACAGCCATCCACATTTGCATTATATATCTGTTTTGTCACTTTTTCATCTATCATTCTTTCTACATGACCGAACGATCGGAGCATGCCTTTTCTTATTTTTCCACCGACTTTCTTTCAATCTCACTCTTTCTCAGATCTCACTTTAACGAATGGATTACCACCAGCATAATAATCTTGTTAAGATCGCAAGAAAATAGCTGATATACTGATGACGAACAAAAGGAATGCTGAACTAAAATAAGTGAATACTAAGAATTTGTACAATACATTACGCCGCGTATTGGCGAATGAGCTCTCATAAACACAAACAGTGGCGATGTTCGGTTGGTTAGAATGGACATTACACAAGTGTGTTTAGACTGACGCATACTTTTCCTGTAAATGTTTAAACAGAAACGTTGGGAAATAATATTTATCGTAAAGTGGATGAGTGAAATTGTTCAAATGAAAACGTCATATTGAAGATTAAAAGATACCATTGTAATATAAGTAAGTATGTTATCACTAGCTGTGCCCGCGACTACGTCCGCATTTGAATATAACTTAATAGAAGTAGCCTAAGCTACTCCTTATTAGAACAGCTGCCTGCCAGCGAAAGTCCTGTAAAAATGATAATCGGTTCAGTATTGTTAAAAAGACCGCGTACTTACACTAAACCAAATAAAATACAAAAAGGAACATTCAGTAAAATTATACAACCTACATTTTTAAAATCGGTTAAAACCACAAACTGCATGCACATGAACAGTGGACGTTAGTGATTGTTTTTCATTACACACAATAACAATTAAGAGAAAGATAAAAACATTATTTTAATTAAATTATTAAAAAATTGAAATGAAAAAGCCCGTGTACTTTTTTACACAATCTTATATATAAAATTCTTGTGTCACAATGTTCGTTCCCGTACCCCTCCGAAACGGCTTGACCGATTCTCATGAAATTTTGTGAGTATATTGAGTAGGTCTGAGAAACGGCCAAAATCTATTTTTCATACCCCTAAGTGTTCGCCAGGGTAGCTAGTATAACTTATAATTGAAAATTATGTTTGAGATTCAGAAAACCTAAAATTGGAATTTGACTCAAGCTTAGCTTTGATGAGATTTAATGTTAAAAAACATTATTATTGAAAAATAATACAATCGAAAAATTAATATGTGAAAAAGTATGTGTTTTTTCATCTATACAAATAAATAAAATATTATAAAATATTTACTAAATGCATATAATGCATATACAAGGTACATATACCGAAAAAGTATTTTTTAGAATTTTTGTCTGTCTATCTGTCTGTTTCTACCCGCTAATATCTGAAACGGCTGGACCAATTTTAAAGAAACTTTCACTGGCAGACAGCTGATTTAATAAGTAACGGTTTAGGCTACTTTTAAGATGAAATCGCGAACACAGCTAGTTTCAAATATAAGTTATCTACAGTTTCACCAAACACTAACGATAAAAAATATAACATACCTACGTCATAATTAACAACTCATTATACTTACAAGAATAAAAACAGAACACAGGCAATGATGTGTGTCCTGGTAGTTGAGTTATAGTTGACTTTACTGACTATAGTAGCTCTGCAGGAAGGGCACACCAGGCGAGCGGGCTCCGGACCAACTGCTACCACATTCATGTTTACTGGAAACTAAAGATAAATCAGTGATTTTTACTCGATTACGTATTACAAAAAAGGCTAAGGATATCGGTCTATTTATTTATGTGTTGATCTATATATGAGATGCGACCATGGCTTAAAATTTAAATATAATATGTACACATATTTTATTTTTAAAATGTAACATGAGAATATTTTTGTCTTTTTAATCTTTCTGCAGTATTTAAGTCGTGGATAAAATATAGGTTTTATTATTATTACGAGTGTTATGTTTGTTTTCTCGTAGCACTCTACTAGAGCCATTCTATCAATTTAATTAATTCGTTTTCATTTTGTGAATTCCTCTGACAGTCTAATCAGAGATTCAAAATGGCGGCCAATATTATAAAAAAGTCAACGAACAATGATTTGTGGGCTATCATTGAAAAGATAATAAAAAAAATTGATTTATTTTATCATTATTAAGTTTAATATAATCATTTAAAATTTATAAATTTTTAAAATTCGACTTTGACTTCTACTAGCTATAGACAGGTTTTTTGCTCGTAATAATAAACAGGTGTATGAATCACCCGTCGAGGTGTTAGTGTAGAAGTCTAACGCTATTGTCCTTCACTGGAGTTTCTGTTCGAATCCGGACAAGGACAAGCATTTGAGTAATACAAAAATTTGACCTAGTGGTACGCGCTTCGAACTTCCATTTCGATAGCCCGGGTTTAAATCCCGCCATGTACCAATGAAATCATCATCAAACATCGTGAGGAGAAAAATGAACGAGGAACAAACGAAGACTTATATCGTCGACTAACTACTACACTCTCGGGGATTTGGCCGTGGCGATATTTATTTATATTTTTTGTCTTGGACTTGTTTTAAGACTAGTGAAGTCATGGGCAATATATATATTTACCACCCTTTATATATTTTTGTTTTTAGTATTCTTTGTTATGGCGGCAAAAGAAATACATTATCTGTGAAAATTTCAACTATACAGGTATCACGGTACATGAGATACAGTCTAGTGACTGACAGACAGACAGACGAACAGCGAATGTGTAATGGGGTTCCGTTTTTACTCTTTGGGTACGGAACCTTAAAAAGCGGTTATTTTAATATTACATACAGACACTCCAGTTTTATTTATTTGTATAGAAATGAATCTTATTACAACACTTTGAATTCTTATACGTCAAACCGCGTCTTTGTCAAGCAAGTAATAAGGTCGTGTTTTTGTGTTTACACAAAGTACCTATTATTATAATGACACATACATGCTTCTTTGTTAAATGTGGCGTCACATAAAGTGGATGTTTTCTCACGACATCTTCAGTGTCAAATAAAAGTGTAAATATAATGTCAGTTTTATTGTAGTAGTCCCTGGCCAAAGATAATATAAATATAACTACCTGGAAACATTAATAATAATTAATTGTTAAGGTTCCCTACCCAAAGGGTTAAAACGGAACCCTAAGACTCCGCTGTGTGTCTGTCACCAGGCTGTGATCATGTGTTTCTGTTGCCACAATTCACAACTACGAATACTATAACAGAATGAAATAAATATTTAAAGGAATCCTTACACTGCACGTTTTATTTTGCCGTTTTTACAAAGAATAGTACAAAAACTGTGCGCGAGACTCGCACCACGGCAGTTTTATTTATTTCTTAAAAATTTGAGAAAATTTATCCAAAACTCAAAAAAAATCCAAAAATATTTTACAAGATTTTTGATGAAGTTTTGTATCTGTTATACGGGAATGTCAGGTATATAGACTGGCGAAATACAAAGGTCACATTTTTACCTTGACGTTGTCTTGTTGCAATATTTTAAGGCATCAAAGTAAAAACTCTAAATTTGAGTTAAATAAAGAAGTTATCATAGGTTTAATGCTTTTACTTGAGCGTATCGTCAGTATCATTTCCGTTCAGTATTCAGTTATTTTCCTAAGTCTTACATTCGTTATCTCGACCACTATAATTACCAGTGAACTCATTCTGCTATAAAACATGTTGATAATGATTCAAAGTTGTCATTGTAAAAATAAATTTATTTATCACATTTACTTATAACAGGAAATATCCGTTATATTATAACGCTTCTTTTGTTATCTTATTTGGCGTAGGCAGAGTTACATTTGCACACACGATCAAAAATCTTAAGAGTGTGAGGGATGTCAGTCATAACCATAGATAACAAAACAAAACAACCTAACTTTTAATTAGAATAATATCGCCATACCCAAATCCCCGAAAAAGTAGATAGAAGTACATATGCACCCACGATTAGCCGACTATATTAGTTCCCATGATGTGACAGGTGGTAAGCATATCGTGCACAAATCCAATCACTGGTGTAGATATGTTTTTTCAGATAAACTGAAAAGACGTATTAGAAGAAGTTGCCCTACCCAGGAATTAAACCCGGAACCTTCAATTCGGCCTTCGGTCAAAATCAGATACCGACTCTACTCGACCACAGAGGATTTTTATTTTTATTATAGTACTTCCTAGGCGGTCGAGATTTTGGGGATACTATACATACCTACTAAGTAATAAAAATAACTATAGATAAATTCCTGCATTCGGATTCGACCTGATCTATGATTGGGCTTGGTGTCCTTCCGGCCAGAAGGGTAAAGCTACAAGCTCTCTGAGGCAAGATGCTTAACACCTCAGTCTTGGGTTTGTATTTCACCATGTTCACTTTTTGGTGTTTACATTGCTCACCTTGGAATTAAAATAAATCTCGCAATAATTGTATAGCACTACTGTACTGCTATACTGGTTTGAAAAGTCATAATATCTTGGAGGAAAACTGTAAAAAAACATGTGTAGTTATTCTATTACATGTATTGTCTAATAGAATTTCTTATCGAACAGCCTGTTCTGGACAAAGACAAATTCAAAAACACAAAAATCATCAAGTGGGTTAAGTCGTTCTCTAAATACAAACTCTGTAACTAACACGACTTTGTTGAATCCCAATAGGTATGCTAGCTGTCTCGGCGAACATATTTTTTCTTATATACTAATTCTTTATCTATTATTATTCTATTACTGACGAAGATATCCAAAAACGTATAAAAATAGGACTCAGCATTATCGAATTATAAATTGTTTAATAAACACGACTCTGTGGAACACATGTAGGTAAATATATCGTTTGTATTTTAAAAACCTGCTGTTGTAAAAAATATGAGGAAGAATTGATTAAAAATCCGCACAACATTAAACGTCATTACACCAAACGAATCAAATTATTAATTACAGCAAAACTAAGCGATTGCGTTGAAAATTTGTTCATATTGATCGCGGATCTTTAATTATCTTCATAATAAATTTTATTTATTTAATACTTGAATGCACATAACATTTTAACATTTTAATAAAATATAAAAGAATAACCGATTATTCTTTTATATTATTGTATTTTTGCCGACCAAGTGTGAGTCGACGTACGCACGCAGGGTTCCGTACCGTTATCTGTAAAAATTGCAAAATTACGTTTGTTTTATGGTGTTGTTAAACCGGCAACAGAAATAAATGCCCCATCTGTGAAAATTTCAACTTTCTGGCTATCACGGTTCATAATATACAGTCTAGTTACAGACAGACAGATAGACACAAGAGTCTGTAAAAGGGTTCCGTTTTACCCTTTGGATACATAACCTTAAAAAAACGAAAATGATTTTTTTTTATTAACCGAGAGTCAGTGAGGTTAGTGAGTCTCTTAGGTTCTACTATCAGTCAGTCAGGTCCGTTAACTATTGGAGGCAAGTAATGTATTTATTTGAAGAATAATTTATTTTATGGAGCTTATTCTATTATCTAATAAAGTGTTTCTGCGTATCCTTGACCACCACTTATTGCACAAGCATACATTTTTTATTTGGGTTAAATCGATTCTTGTTATTAGACAATATTTTTTTATTTATTAATAGTTCCGTCTTTTTCTTCCAATACTACAATATATTTGTATTTTGTTATTGAATATTTGTGTGTTTAAGTATTTGAATTGTTTGTTTACATTTATTGTATATATTGTATTATTCATAGTACCTGGATGACAGAACTTTGCTCGTTTTATTATTTTTTCTTAAAACTATTCAAATTACTTACTAGTAAAATATGAATAATCAGTAACCAGGTATCTACTGTTATTTTTCAATAATCAATAAAAATATCTTAGCAACCAAACTCTAGTAAGCCTTTCTCTAACTGTATATAGGTTATTAAAAACGGCGATAAAACGACATTTTCTGAAAATAAAACCTAGCTAGATCGATTTATCGCCACCGAAACCTAAATACATATATACAAGAACTAGCTTTCCGCCCGCGGCTTCGTCCGCGTGAATTATTTTAATAACGCAAACAACTTTCAAAGGGCAGACATTTTTCCGACTAATACTAATAATAATACTT
>DVZL01007523.1:0-10705 GCA_018236625.1 Lasaia peninsularis
CCAACCTGAGGCTGGGATGGTAAGCCTCTTGCGGGAGTAAGTTTTTCGGCTACCCTACCCTTTAAACCAGAACACGACAAAAGCTATTGCGGCAGGAATAGGTAAGGCGGTGGTACCAATCCGGGCAAGTCGTTGCAAGACTCTGCCACCTAGTCAACGTCAAGGTGTTGGTGACAATAGACCCCGTGCTCGCCTCTTACGCGCTGTCTGTTTGGAAGACAGTTGGCTTATTCTACAACGGAACCCAGACCAACATGGAGTCTGGTCTCCGTGCATTTGCGTAACAAAATGACAAAAAAAATCGGCAAAGTGCGAGTCCAACTCCCGCACATCGGGTTTTGTACCAATTTCAAAACGGCCAATAAATGACGTTTATGATACGGTAGCCACCTTTAAACATTTATTATATTATGTTCCTATTATTTTTTGTTATAGAGGCAACAGAAATACATTATTGGTGAAATTGTAACGTTCTATCTACCACGGTTCGTGAGATACAACCTAGTGATAGATAGACAGACGGACAGCGGAGTTGAGAAAGGGAAAAAACACTTAGTCAAATTGAGAGCTTCCTCTTAAAAGCAAGTCGTAGTCGAACCTAGTTCGGCCGGCGTGCTGAGCGTGTTCTCCTGGAAGCAGGCGAGGGTGGCGACGATGGCGAGGTACACCAGCAGCAGCCAGAAGGCGTCCCACACGAGCGCGCACGACCACAGCACGCCCGCGCGCACGCCCGACACGCGCTGCACCAGCTGCGCGCCGCTCACGCGCTCCTGGGGCACGCCCACCGGGGTAAGGGGGAGGAATAGACGATCGAACGGTTGATCTTAAGACTATTACATTTGGTTCGAGTTGATTAAAGAAGTCTAGATCGACGAGCAGTTTGTTTCGCCGCCCTCCAGACTGGTCACGTTTGGAAATGATCCCAGTTTTTAGTAGACTAGTCGTGCCCGCGACTTCTGCTTTTGAATTTCAATATATAAAAGTAATAGGTTATTCCTTATCACATCGGCTATCTGCCGGTGAAGGTCCCGTCAAGATCGCTCCAGCCGTTTCAGAAATAAACCAGAACAAAAAAAAGAACTAAAAATAGTAATTTGTTTTATTCTTTTTCTGTTTTAGTAGTCCAGGTTCGAACCTCACTATCTATCAATGAGTTTTCCAAACTTAAGTACATTATTTTTCTGAGTGCTCTTATAGTGAAAGAAAACATCTTGAGGAAACCCGGAATTTGTGTCTGGTTTGGCGACGCACTTACCACCTGGTATTGTGGGACCAAATATCGTTGGCTAATCGTGGGATACATATATTATGTACCTTCTGCCTACCATTTCACGGTTGTGCGCGTGACGATTATTTTTATTTAATTGGTATGTAAAGTTAGAATACCCGCCTAACACTTAAAAGGTTTGGGATCGCTTACCGAGTGGGGCTGGCTTTGTGTACTTGACTTTGATTGAGTCGCAGGCAACAGCTAACAAGCATATATAGTAATATATTTTTCTTATTTGGAATAAATCTAATTCATTTTTTTTTTCTATATATCGATTAGAAATACGGCAGTATGCAAAATTGTGGATAATTTAGCGCTATGTAAATACTACAATGTTGTAGAATTACATTGCGCAATGATTAAGGTATAATAGAAACAGCTTTAATAATCAAGATTCTAGATTGTTATCGCTGCAACGAAGTAGTAAGCTTACATTGTAATATAATAGTGCTACTTGAGCGCGCACTAATTGAATATTATTAATATTAACTAGCTGTTACGACATAAACGCATCGTCCGCGTTTTTATTTAATTGTTTTATTTTCCGCATTTCTAAAATAAAAGTAGCCTAGGCTTTTCTTTATTACATTAGCTGTCTACAAAACAGACAGACCGACAAAAATTCTAAAAAGTGTTATTTTGGTATATGTGCTTACCATATTACCTTAGTTCACATACCTACATTATGCATTGGGTAAAAAGCAATTATTTTATAACATAACTAGCTATCCCGGCGAACTACGTACCGCTCTCTTAAGGGATGAAAATTAAATTCAAATCAGAATCGACACCAATATGCTCATAGTGTAACTGTCGGCAAACTTCCATATAAAAGAGGGTCAAGTCAATCAAGTGCTCTAATAGTACATAATGAGTGTACTTAAAAGCCATGAAGTATGTACTTAAGGATGTACTTAAAAGGTAAATAATAAATGGCGTTAAAATGTTTTATTCTATATTGTTCATCGTTGGCGCTTGGTGAAACTTCCACATATTCATAAATTCCAAAATATTAAAGTGTTTTGATTACCATTTTAAAAGGAGTGCTATCATATCCGCGGGTAACAATTAATGATAGAAATTTCGAATCATTAAAATAACTAAATTTTGTATAAACCCACGATTATTGGTTCACCAGCAGGCAATGCTATTGGTTTAATAGCAGGAACCCCAGGATTATATCTCTTACCTTCGAGCTTCATCACCAGACTGGTAGTAACAACAGATAGTCTGCTCATAGAACTGGTTCTATGATATTATGCTTTTAGAAGTGTTTCTGTGGTTATACATAACTATTTCAATAAACATTACGTCTCACAAATATCTGAAAGTACCGAAAGTAACTTCTCTGCAGCTAACAAATGAATTAAAGACATTGAACGCCTAGGCAGATTTCCATAAATTGTAGCTAAGAACCACCTTGATAGTGTTAGTTTTCGAACAAAAAACTTCCATTCGTCTAGGAGCTACAACATCACAAACAGACACGTAAATATAACACTCCCTGTTCTGTTGGAGATTAAAAATAAATAGCAGTGTTCTTACCTTAATGACGAATAACACTAAAAACGCGGTCACGAAGGCCATACAGAACCCAATATTAAATGCAAACTGAAATCCCATACTACTGCCAGACGCCATAACTCGAACCTGTAAAAAATATAATAGAGGCCGTAAAGAATGTGATATAGAAAAATATGATATAAATATAAAACAAAATTCAAAGTGGTCTATTTTAATTTATACTTTTTATCCAACAAAGTAGGAGTGTTAAAGGGTCTTTTAAATAGTTTTAATAATTTAATCATACTTTTAAAATAACTTATCGCATCCCTTATAATAATTTGATCGCACCCACGATTTTTCTTGCGATCAGGAGAGTAACAATGCAAAAAGATCGACTTTAAGTTAATTACGATGTCGTCAAGGCAAGAATTTAAAAAAATATGTATTTATCTCTATATAATGAATATTTTTGTTATTGTTCATATTTCGAAAATGAAGAACCCAAATATCATAAAATCGTCGTGCCGAACACAACCAAAAACTTTAAAACCTTTTTTAAACTATTCCATTTCGCGTAACATACATACAAAAAGAGGTCATTCAGTTGAGTTAATAACTTATATATTTCCTTCGATAGGACGTACCAGGTTCTCGATGGAGTACGGTAGCGGATGGTTGACGACGGTGAGCGAGGCGTTGGGGCTGAGCGCCGCGAGCAGCGCGTTGTTGGCGAGCGACAGCGCGATGGCCGAGTCGTGGTAGCAGTAGTTGCTGAACCACGCCGTGACGCGCTGCGGCGCGAACGACACGCCCACCAGCGTCTCGTACCGCACGCGGTACAGGTTCTCGTCACTCTGTACCGCAGACGATATCATTGCTTTATGGTAACTCGCGATGATAAGTTAACGTCAAACTCATAAAAACTTTGCTTAAAAAATGTAGAACCGCAAAAAAACTCAATTAACATATTCTATTTAATTTTTCAAACATTTTTATTAATATTAACATGTAATTCTGAGCCAGCGTAAAACATATAACAACATAACGAAAAACGTGACGCGCGGCGGCTGTGCAACGCAATATGCATTTTTGAATTCTTATTAATATTTATAGCTGGAGATTTCATGTTGTAATGTTAATTTGATGTTTTCCTTCACTGCAAGAGCACTCATAAGTATTTTAGTTAGAAAAACTCATTAATATATAGCGGGGTTCGAACCTGGATCAGGTAAGAAGATCAAAGCACAATCCACGAAACGTTTCTAATAATTAATAAAATATTAAACTAGAAGATAATTTATTTAAATAGCATTAAGAAAAGGAAATTACTATTTTAAAATGTCACTAAAATAATTTTATTACCTATATTAAAAAAACTTAACCTAACAAACAAATATAATAATTTTATTTTAAAATATTGTTTGTTAGGTCTTCAGTTTCTGGCAACAGGACGCACCCTAACATCTATGATATTTACAAAAAACAACTATCTCATTCCATCTAAGAGTAATGTGTTTATTAGCTGTCTTTTCACATAAAAATACTTACCAATTTCAGATAAAATTTAGCCAAATCCATAGTCCCTATATCGGACAACGTCATGGTTGGGTTGCCGGAACTTTTGAAGTAGTTCTTAAAGCTCATCATCGCCCTATTCTCAATACTGGTTTCATTTAAGTTCGCCGCTTGAGATAGAAGCGTTTGGGTCTTTCTGAACCCATTTTCCAGGGATAGTTCCAGGGGCGGCAACTGCGACATGAACTTCCAGGATCGGGCTATCATCACAGAAATAGTAATATTTATTATAGGCGTCACAAATTGTATAAAAGCTGAGAGTTTGTTCCTAAACGAATTACGCGATAGCTTGATGAACATTGCAGTTATGTGGTTCTTGAGTAGCTTGAAACCTTTTACTTTTTCTATGGGCTCCTGGTCAACTGTAACAGAGACAGAAATTAAACGAAATGAAAATTATTTGTTTGCGGAATATACAAACACAAGTTACAAATAAAGGTATTTAATTATACCAACATATTCATTCTACCGCAGTGTGATGTGCAAATATTTTAACAAATAATTATTTTATTTGATTATTTATAAACATTACAGAGCCTCAATGGGCTAAGAGATTTCGGATTTCCATTTTGGTAGTCCAGGTTTTAGCCCCGCTACTAGAGCATCCTTATTGCAGAAATCTAAAAAATATCTAAAACTTTGTATAATAGGCCTAAGGGCTTAGTAGATAAACGACGCACTCTTTGGTCGATTATTGTTAAAATCGGTTCTTTAGTTGCTTTATTAGATTTTTTGGGGATTACAAATTTTAGATAGTTTATCTATCTTATTTCATGGGATCAAAATATTAATTCTTTTCCGCGGAGTAGTATTACACGTGGCCACCTGCTTCAAAGCAAAAATACTTTTCCCAATTGATTTACCGTAAGGAGTTATTATCTAAAAATCAGATTTTCTATTTACCGATGGGCACTTTTTAGTGGATTTTTTTATAGTATAAGAAAGCGAACAGGCACACGGGTCTCCTGATGGTAAGAGACAACGTGGCCTATAGACACCATAGCTGCTGCTAAGGGCTGTTAGACTTTATGTGCAAATTTAAAAAAATTAGTAAATTAATTTCTTTGTGTATTCCTTTGTCTGATTGTTGCTTAAAGTTGATAAATCCGGTAAGCTTTGGGCAAAATAATCCGAAGGGGAGGTTTTGAAAGATTGCATCGACTCCTCAGACATTGTAAGGTTCTTTTGTCTCAAGGTGATGTAATTAAAGTCGATTTTATCAAAAACAATATTTCTAATAGATTTCTGGATGAAAAAAAAAGAAAATTTCGAATATTTTAATTCGAAATTTAAATTTTCTATAGCTCCGAGTAACGTTAATTTAAAGCTTTCGAATATTCACTATTAATCTCTCACTCACTCTAAACAAGCTCCGAATTTATTGCTTTACTGTAAACATTTTTTTAATAAGTTGTATTAGGTAATAATATATTAATTATATATGGCTGATCTGCTTTTTCTTTTGACAGATTGAATGCTACCACAATAAAAAACTAAATTGAAACTTCTTTGTCTTAGGCTTGCTCCGTTTAGATATCAGATTTGACAAGGGCGGCAGTTTTTGTAAAGTGTTTTCCTCGTGTGGATCCGGGTCCTCTGTGTAGAATAGACCTACTGCCTTCCTACCAGGCAGCTCGTAAGAGGCGAACATAGGTTGACTGGGTCACTAACAACATGAACACTACTAGAGTGCTGTGCAGCAACTCGCCCGGGTAGGGATCCACTGCCTTACCTATTCCTGCCGCTATAACGATATTGTCGTATTCCGTTTCAGAAGGTAGGGCAGTCGGTAGACTTGAACATAAGGTCTAACAGCCCGACCACAGGGGAGCGGCGCCCCTACAACATCTATGGTGTCTATAGGCCACGGTTGTCTCTTACCATCAGGAGACCCGTGTGCCTGTTCGCTGTCTTATACTATAAAACGAAAGAAAGAAAGAAAATAGTCTCCGAAACTACTAAACCGTTTTGAAGAATTATTTTACCATTAGAAGTCTACATTATCCCTGATAAACATAGACTACTTTAACTGCATTCTTACGGGAAAACAGGTAATGGAAGAACGGGTAGTAATAATGACTTTCCCTTACTTATCTATTTCACATAACTTCTGAAAGGCTAAACCGATGGGTTATTATTCTATATGTATGTTTCGATGGTTTAATTTTATATATAAATAATTGTACCCAGTAGGTGGCGCTGGTGGTGGAACTAGCCGGGCCGGGGAGTAGCTAGTATTTTATTTACTTTAGAGGTTCCATTTTCCTATAACGAATATGGAGAAAGTCAGACAAGTATGTAAGAGGCGTGATACATGCCACTCGATACTCTTTGCCCACCCCGTAAGGGATCTGGCGTGAAGATGTGTTTGTGTGTACGTAAAAAGTATTAAACTAACTTAGAGGAATATTTAATTACACTCGACGTGGCTCTAATAACAGACACAATGTATTTTCCTAAGACACTTTAAACAGATTTATTGTTTCTATCAAGTGTACCTACCCTGATTTATAGGTTCATTTTAAGCGATAAAAAAATATTTAGGCATGTAAGGTTTTTATTAAGTAAGCTGTGCCCTCAATTACATTCCGCGTTTTGTTTAACTGTTTAATTTTATACATTTCTAAAATAAAAGTAGCTTAAGCTACTGATTACATCAGCTGTCTGCCAGTGAAAGTCCCGTCAAAATCGATCAAAGATTAATAGGTGCAAACAGACAGATAGACAAAAAGACGGACAAAAAATCAAAAAAATACAATTTTGGTATATATACCTTGTAAGCATACAAACGCATTAAGCTATGAGCGGTTTTTATTATTATCATTTTTTTGTATAGATAAACTATGTATTACATTTTGTTAATACTCCACAGAAAGAGGCTTATATTATATAAGATTGACATGTCTGTGTGTATGTGAGTACATGTGAATGCGGAAGCGTATGTGTGTGTGTTGGAATTCAGTTATATGACCGATAGAGTCCCATCTCCTTACTTTTTTTAAAAAAATATAAATTGTAAAGCGTTCTTCAGAATAGTTCTAATACTTTCGAACAAAATTGGCTGTGATAAACAGTCGCTCAGACATATCAAATATATTAGGGTTTTGTTTTCTCCTATTTCACTACGATACTATAAAACACTCGTTAACTAAAACTTATTTGAACTTTGTAGGCCATATTAGTTATACGTTTTAGAGCTTTTTAACGCTAAAAGTTCCGTAAACTGAGGAAAGTTTTAGCTTCCTCAGTTAACGGAACTTTTTAAAGCAATTTGCATGCCTTACGGAAATTATTTGCTACTAACTTATCCACGCAACGTCTACAAGTCGTCAAGGGAAAAGAGAAGTCAGACCGACTAATTTCCTTTCGGGAATATTTTCCGTGTTGAAAGTCAGCGTCATCATCCTCATGCGATATTGCTGTTTCGAGCAGGATATTACAATTGGCTATTTTGCTGGTTATAAAATATGAAATATGTTGAACCTTATACCTTAACTTTGTACTTTTTGGGAATTATCTAATGGTAAATAGATACTATTATGAACCAATGAGCTTTCTCCGAGTGCTTTTACAATTAAAGGAAACCACCATTAGAAGATCCGGAATTTTAGGCCGATATGGCAACGAACTCGCCACTAGTCATATCATGGGACCTAATAACATTGATTTTGCCATTTGGGGTATAGTCGTAACGATATTTTTTCTCAAAAAGTACCTCCATCACTATTATCTTCGAAGGGGCAGGCAGAAGTGTGGTAGTATTATCCACAACTCCTAAGTCCAGTAAATATACTAGAACACCCACGACTAGCCCAGGTGCTAGGGCCCTGATGTGATAGGTGGCAAGCCTATCGCCACTTCGGGCACGTTCCAATCCCGGAAAATGAAATGCTTACTCAAAAGAATCTGAAAAACATTTAAGAAAAGTTGCCTGAACAAGGAATTATTGAACCCGGGACCTACACTTCTAACGGTCTTTTTTAAATTTTTGCTTTTAATGCTACCAAAAAGTAGGCTTACTCGTCGGTTAGAATATTAAACTCGCTTAATTTTATTGGTAGAAAAGATTTGTAAAACATGGCTGCCATCACAACACACTCCCGGCCCGTGTATACGGAAGACAACAGCATTCGATCTAATCTAGGATCGGGACTGGTTTCCCCTTTGGATTTGCAGAGGTCAGGTGGCAGTCACGCTTTGTAAAACTTGCGTACTTTTCAAATCCCTCAGATTATATAGTACAACTTGATATCTGATATAGAAACGGAATAAGGTTAGGAAGAAGAGATCTAAGGTAACATATTCTGTGTACCTATGTATATATTTTTATTTAATTATTTTAATTTAAAATAAAAGTAGCCTAAGCCATTTTTATTAGATCAGTTGTCTGCCAGTGATAATTCTAACAAAATCGGTCGTTAAGACGTATGAAATTTGAAGTGTGCTTAAAAGTTGAATGCGGGATAGACTATAAAAATACTCTTTATTGTACTATATAAAGATACAGGGTGCTATTTTCCCTCGCTTTCAAAATATATGATGTAATTTCATGCCTTTCCCGTTTGTTGCTCGAAAGCTGTTTGAGAGGCATTCTAATCTTATTGTCGGGTGTACGGGATATCCTGTTTGGATGAGTTTGCGTTTCGGCTTAGATGAATTATAACATTAATACAGCTGTGCTAGGGGGGTTATTTTCAATTGAAAGTAAAAATCTCAAAAAAAAACATTAATTTTAGAAATAAATAAATAAATAATTTTTAACAAAATTATTTTTTTTAAAGAATATTATTTCTTACTAGCTGATTCCGTGGCATCGTCCGCGTTTTAATTTTATTATTACCAGTTGATGATTTTGATTTTGTTTGACACGAGTATAAGAATATTGTTATGTATATAAGCATTGCACAGTAAGATTGACAAAAAAATAGAAGATACAATTTTTTTATAATAAAAAAAACTTATATAGAGAACCTTCCATGAAGCCTTAAAATACTTTAAAAAATTGTATTATTACATCTTAAGCAATCTGTACATATGTATAATGAAATGGCAGTAGAAAAAATAATATGTACCTTGAATATTGTCTTCGCCTACTATATACGGGACTAAAGTGTGATTATAATGCTTTTAAAGTAATCTATACTTCCCGTCACGAGAAGGTATAATTTTTGTAAACAAACTTCCTTTTTACCAAGTAAGTATTTTTACTTGGTAAAGGAAGCTTGCTTTATTAAAATCACGGAATTTATTGTTATTATTATTTTTGTTATTTTTTCGTTTTCATTTTACTGTTCTTAGTTTTGCTAATTATCACCTTTATTTTATCGGTTTCGTTATCTGATATTGTGTATTTGTGTATAATGGAACGGATGAATAATAATAATATCATTATTATTTATATTTCTATTCGTATTTTTCTATGGATACTTGCAGCAATTCCTTTACTTTAATAATTTAATAAATATTTAAAAAAATTAATATTTTTTTCCTTTGACCCAAATGTTGGGAACTTCTGAACGTTTGTTTACATAATTTATACGTTCTTGTGACAGATAGTATAGTAAGTATAATTAACAACTCATGCTGAGAATACTTATTGTTAAACACAGGGAGGCAGATTGAAGCACAGTGGGTGCCGAGATACTATACGGACCTATACAAATATAATATCTTTATTTCAGACCAGAGAGATCCATATATTCTGTACTACTCGTGATTTGTATTAGAAATGCAGTATCATTAAGGCGAAGGAATATTATACGATTATCATTAAAAAAAGTTAGTACGCAACCGTTTTGTTTGAAGGAAAGACTTCAACTGGTCACTGTAAATTTGATTCTCTAATTATGAATGATTTGATTGGTTAATACGCCAGCGAGGGATACAGAAACACTGCATTCTTAACGCAAATATGCTGTCAAAGCTTAAACTCTCATATGAAAACAATGGTATTTTATTGTACACCTCTACAAAGGCTCAACCGGCTGTCATGTTATTTTTATGTATGTTTGCCTCTGAGTATATTTCATACTGACAGATTATATTATATTGTGTTGTTCTGCTTGCAATATTAAAAAAACACGTAATCTAAAGCATATAAAATTATCAAAAAATATCTTACGGTCTGAAGTGTTATCTTTGTGTTTTTTAATTTCGTATTACCAAGTTTTATTCTGCGAGCAAATTAAAATAGATCCCCGTTTCTAACAACAGACGTGACCTTACGACGCAGTTACGACGAAATTTCAGTCATCATATGTCCCTCACCTCTCTCCGTATCCCTCGCCGCATTAATATGAATAATTTTATTATTTTTTCCGAGTATTAAATGATTTTAATATTTTTTATTTTATC
>DVZL01007524.1:0-10705 GCA_018236625.1 Lasaia peninsularis
GGCAGAGCTGTGCTAGTATATCCACGACTCGTAAGTCCAGTAGATATACTAGAACACACCCACGATTAGCCAAGGTAGTTAGGTACTAGGGCCCATGTGTGATAGGTGGCAAGCCGCCATTTTGTGCACATTTTTCATCCTGGGCAACGTAAGTGTTGCACGGAATAATCTAAAAAACTTTTTAGAAAAGTTGCCCGATCCGGGAATTGCACCCGGGACCTTACACGACTAACGGTCTTAACGGGCGACAGCCGTACCAACACTTGTAGAGGCGATGCTTTTTTGTGTTATTTAAATTATTTAATCGCAGTAAAATGTAGAAAAAAAAAAACAGATATACAATGCAAAGATAGATGGCTGTAGGTCTAGAGCTCTTTTTAAAAATTACATGATTGATGTAAATTGAAATAACTTCTTTATTTTGTTAACCGATTTACATGAAATAAATACTAAATGATAAGTGAAGCCCATCAAAATATATTTCTGAAAATTTTATACAAATTATTAGTGATTAGCTTTCAGACAAACAAACATAGTAAAAAAGCTTTGTTTTGGATTCTCTTGCGTATACAAAGCCTGCCCGTTATGTTTTTTTTAAATAATTTTTCTATGTAGGAACAGAGAGCGATCACTAGAAGATGTTTTACTCGTATCTCAGCCGATTGTAGCCCGCAATACGTACACCCAGTTTGTTTACTATTGATTATATGCATTAGCATTAGTACTGCTTAAAAATAAAGCCCAATTGGTCTAGCGGTTAAGACTTGGGACTTCGTTCCGCTAACCTAGATTTGAACACCACCATACACCTATAAGTTTACTTTATGTGCATTTTTGAATGCCTTTATGGTGAGGAAAAACATTTTGAGGAAATCCGGATTCTTGTATTCGAATTCAATCTAAGATTGGACCTGGTTTTCCTTCTTGGTTGCAGAGTTCATGGTCGCTTTCTGTAAAAACTGATCCCCTTGTTGTATCTTTTTTTTTTATGATATTGGAAGGCAAACAAGTAGACGGATTTCCTGATGGTAAGAAATACACCTCGCCTATAGACACCAAAGGTGGAAATGGTGCGTTGCCAACCTAAGGCTGGGATAGTAAGCCTCTTGCGTGAGTAAGTATACCGGCTACCCTACCCTCCAGACCAGAACACGACAATGGCAAGCACTGTCGCTATTGTGGCAGGAATAGGTAAGGCGGTGGTACCAATCCGGGCGAGTCGTTGCAAGACTTTACCACCTAGTCAATGTCACGGTGTTGGTGACAATAATCCCTGTGCTCGCCTCTTACGAACTGCCTGGGTGGAATGAACTCCCCAAAATTGTATTACATTACATATATACCTTCACGCCAGGACCCTTGCGGGGTAGGCAGGGAGTATCGAGTGCCAAGTGTCACGATCCTAGCATACTTGGATAGCTTCCTCCACGTTCATCATTGCTCTATTAATTCATGTATAATGTTTTTCTAATTTTACGAAATCAGAGAGAGGTTTCGAAGACTCTTGACACCACCCTCAGATAATACTCAAGCTATTAGGTCGTCGAAACCGAGGTCTCCCCGGGTAACTACATCCATTCAATTTCGCATTGTATATCTGTTTTGACAATTAATCATCTTTTAATTTTTTCTTCATGACCGAACCATCAAAGCTTGACCTTCCTATTTGCAATTATCGTTATGCTTTTATATTGGTTCTGATGAGGTACGGACTTTGCCGGGTCAGCTAGTGCTATATAATAACGTTTCGTTTTATACGCATATACGAGTATGCACAATTTAATAAACTCTCACTAAAAACGTTGTCGCTCATGAGATCGGCTCTCTCTACTCATCTCTAGACTTTGACTCATAAGGTTCCGGGTTTGATTAACGGGTAGGGCACTTTGTTTTATTAAGTTTATCTGAAAAAACAATGTTTATTGGAATTGTAATTGATATGGTGACGCACTTAACTTGCACATCATTTGACTTAATATTGGCTAATCGTGGGTGCATAAGTATATACATCTGCTTACCTTAAAAATAAATAAATATTCAATTTTCAATTATTAAAAGTAGTTAAAAGTCATTTACCATGTTCTAAAGAACCAATGAACGCAATCAAGAGAAAATTGCATTGTTTTATTTATCCCGACATTGATCTCGTTAACGATATATTAGCCATGTCTGGCCAATTGACAAATAGCCAGACACAATAAGGCGAAGTCTGATTGGTTGTAGGACGTCCTTGATTGGCTGCAGATGGCTGTCGTCGGTAAATGTCTTTGATCAATTAATGTCTCATTGATAGTTTCACATTAAAACCACTTACATAGATTCAAGCCAAGTATTTCAAAAAGCTGAATTAATTGCCAAAAAGTGTATATTATGTGACCAAATATTATTAATATACTTGACTAGAATAATTAAAATCCATTTCTTAAAAAAAACAATGCAATTTAATTAAAAAAAGGATTTAGAGTTGCGTCCATCCCTCCGTCTGTCTATTTGTCTGTCTGTTGCCAGGCTTCTCATCTTATGAACTGTAATAAGTTAAAATTTTCACATATTATTTATTTCTGTTGCCGTTGTAACAACAAATACTGTGTTTAAAACAGAATAAAAACAATTCAAGGGGTCACTCGCACAACAAACATTTTGTGCCTTTTTTACACGTAATGTAAGGAACCATTCGCACGCGAATCCAACTACCGCTTTGCCGTTTTTTAGGTTGGTTAAAAAACTATATTTTACGGACCAAAAATTTTAATATTAGCTTACGACGAGATTACTATGAAGTTTAAATTTGATAGTTATCACTACATAGTATAAAACAAAGTCCTACTGTCTGTCCCTATATATGCTTAATTAAATCTTTAAAACTACACAACGGATTTTGATGTAGTTTTCTTGAATAGATAGAGTGATCCAAGAGGAATGTTTTTATGTATATAATATGTATAGTATACCTACCTGTGAGAAACCGGGGTGGGTCAGATTTAAAAGGTAGGAATATTCATAACTCTCTTCAGAAAAACTCTCAACAGAAGACTCTTGCCACCACTCCCGGATAATACACAAGTTACAAAATTTTTGCCTGCCTGTCTGTTTATATCCTCCAAACTCTGAAATGATTTTGACGGGACTTTCACTGGCAGGCAGTTGATGTGACAAGGAATAGCTCAGGTTTCTTTTATTTTGGAATTTTATTTTTGAAATGTATCAAATAATTAAATGAAAACGCTTACGAAGTCGCGGGCACAACTAGTTTCTAAAAAAAATTTGCAAGCCATCCATCCATCCATCATGGTAATCCATCCATCCATCAAGGCCATCATGGTAATGTCCTACAGGTCTTAGTCAGATCACAATTTGTAAAAAGTAATCCTAGCACTAAAGGATCGGTTAAAAATATACCAACGCGTGGTTAACTTATTTTGAATTTTCTATCTTGAGATAAGTTTCCGTCCATTGCTCTTTACTTATTAATTTTATTCACAAGCCAATGTTGACTCAGTAATGTATAGTGTGTTAACATCGAACATGTGTTGGGGTTATTTTAGAATGTGCATATCTCTGCCCTAAATGTGTCATATGGCTGACTCAGGCGGGATGTTAGTATGGGAATTTTGCACACTGATTATGTTATTTATATACATGGTCATAATATATAAAACAATAGAAGTTTTAACTTGTTTGTTGCGGTTTGTCAAGAGTCTCCTAAACAGGCGTGTTTTTATGTAGAAAAATGAATGTGGATGAAGCTAGACCAGAATGTAGGAAACGTAATACTTGGCACTTGATGCTCTCTGCTTACTGCACAAGGGATTGACGTAAAGATATGTATGTATGTATATTAGGGAGTGGTGGCATAAATTTTCGTATTAAAAGGGATCGCAAAAACTTTATGTAAATTACTGAAAAAAACAAATTTGCAAATAATAAAATTATTTTCCCTTTTACCAGACGTAATATTGTTAATTCAGTAATTATTATTTGATATTTTCCATTTTTTGTATATTAATTTTATCCCGTTTGCTAAAGGTAGTTTCATGGAAGTCGAAAAAAAACAAAATCTAAAATTATTATACAAATTGATCTAACTCCAAAGTAAGTAAATTACATGCTTGTGTTATGGATGTTAGACAACGATATATAAATACATAGAAATATTTAAAAAGATGCAAGAATAAATTTAAAAAACACCCAGACAAAATGTTTACAAAATGTCTTGGGTGTAAACCTCTTAGGTGGCCACAAATAGCAGCCCTTAATGGTGTTTAGTAACAAAGTATCCTTTAATATACATTTGTTATTTTTAGGGTTCCGTATTCAAAGGGTAAAATTGGAATCCTATTATTATATAACACATTAAGAGTGCTCCCAAAGAAAAATCGTGTTTTTTTAGCCGTTTTTATAAATAATTTAATGGAACTCATCGATTCTTGAGCGAGTTCGAGCTTGTAGGGTTTTTTTTAATTTTATAGGAAGGAAGTTGAAAATACAAATCAGTTACCTGTATATATTATCTGTGCATGAAATCAATTGATTAAAAATCTATTAAAACTTTTTTCTAAGGATTTTTTAACGGATATTGTTTAATAAAGCTAGTGGTATATCAAGTTCATTTTAAAGATACTGAAATATTATTTATATATCATCAAACTATGATTTTTTAAGAAACATAATTTTAATAAGAGGTTTAAGGTTTTGACTTCTTACTTCCTTTTTTCAAATTTGATGGGTACTTGGTAATTTTTTTTTATCCAACATATACATATTGAGATTGTATTTGTGTCCAATATGGCGGCGAACGTGCCACCTGTCACATCATGGGACCTATTAATTTATCAACGGCTAATAGCGAGTGAATAAAATACATTTTATTTCACATAAACCTTACAAGCTTAAGCTTAAGTTAATATTTAGTCATATTTAAGAAATATAAAATATTAAATTAACGTCTACGTCACAGGCTTTCATCAGTATAGAGTCTAATTGATTTAATTTATATTCCTCATTTTTTCTATATTTTTTCAACCGATTTTAAAAAGGTTTTCAATTTTACTCCATCTTTTTACTATGCAGGTATTTGAGACGCGACTGAGATTGCTCTGCTTATAATGGATGGATATTAATTATTTTTATTTAATCTTTATCGTACATAATAAATAAAAAAAATACATGACAAAAATGCTTTCACAAAATGGAGGTCTTATCACTCAAAGCAATCTTTGTCAAACAACCAAGATAGACAGGAAGCAAGAAAATAATCAATTAAAGTAAAAAGTCACTACAATACTTTGTAAGTTACAAAAAATAATAAAAAATCGAATATATTTAGTTTACTTAAAATATAAACTTATAAAAATCATAACAATTAATTTCTTACATAAATTACACATAAACATATAGCTACAGATTAAGTATTACGATTACACATACAAAATTTTGGGGTTAGCATCACTTTTGTCATTTCATAATAATGCGCCATCTTGGGTGGTCCACCATATTGGATTTAGTATTACGTCCAAACTGAATGTGCTTACATAAATTTCAGCTTAATCGGTTAAAGATTAAATAGTAAAATTCTACCCAAACATAAAATGCAAGTTAAATAAAAGTTAGTGAAAAATCCGGTGCGTTCTTAACTTAATAATCTCAGTGTGACCGCAACTTAAAAAGAATCCTTACTGATTTAAAATTTTAATCAACTACTGCTTAATGTTCCTCATTGATTAATATGGTAATATACCATTTAGATGGGATAACGAGATATGATCAGAATTCGATGCCGTGAGAAATTGAAAAGTGGGCTACGTGGTCATAACTTGTTTTTTTTGGGGCGTGAAGTTTTTTTTTCATCCCGGATTAAACTGCCACGGGTTACAATTGTAAATGAACTGTGTATGTTTGAAGATATCCCGGAAAAAAACGCATTTTCTGTCTATATGTTAATAGATTTTTATCTTGCACAATTTTTTAAAAAAGATTTCACTGTTTAAAGGATTCAAGGTAAAGGCTTATCATCCCAGCCTCAGGTAGACAACGCACCATTTCCATCTTTGGTGTCTATAGTGACGTGTATTTCTTACCATCAGGAAATCCATCTGCTTGTTTGCCTACAATATCATAAAAAAAATTCTCCACTGAAATGGGTTTCTTGACGATGTTTTACTTAACTCGTACACTATCAAAATACTCAGAAGTTTTAATACTTTCGAAGCAATCGTTTCGAAGAAAGACCAGTCTGTGGCCACCAGCCTTTTATGAATGTATTACGATATTTCGTTTCCTAAAGTACATAAAGCTGGAACGTACTTAGGTATGAACTATTGCAGTTTCCCAATACTGAACCGTATTAACTGTTCTGGGTTAATACCCAGTGATTGTATATACTTACGTAAAGTCCCGTGCGTAGTAGGCAGAGAGTATCGAGTGCCAAGAATCACGATTTCTGCACACTTGCTTAGTTTCCTCCATATGAAGATACAAACACGCCCTTTCGAGGACTTTTGACACCACCCTCGGATAACGCGAGCTATTTGGTCGTGGAATGTCGACCACGGTGTCAAGAGTCTCCCAAACCGGCGTGTATGCAATAAGAGAATGATGAATGTAGAGGATGTGATGTCGTGGTACATACATACCTATGTATGTATCTTGACATTTGGCACTCGACACTCTCTGCCTACTACGCAAGGGACCTGGCGAGAAGATATATTGTATTTATTTATTTTCACCACCCAGGGTAAACCGGGAGAAAATGTCTATTGACAATGACAATTTTATTGATAGAATCAGGCGTTACTTTGCGGAAATCCATGGTCAAACAAAAATAAATTAATCATTTTGCCAATTCCGCGAAAATTCTGCGGAATTGGCGAATGAAATGCCACAGAAGCGATTTTAATTTTTTTTTGTCCATTACATAATCACACATTTACGTAATTCGTATTGTATGTATAAAAGTTCATAATCATAAAAAATATAAATAATAAAGGTCGCAGGGAGGCGGGCATCAGAATTATGACCCATTCTTTCGCCATGATCAGATCAATGTAGGGAAGTCCGATTCGATTTGTAAATGTCAAGACGTTCCGAAATATATATTGGACAAAAACGAAAGCTATTGATGGCGAATCTGAGGTCGTAACGAGGTCGTCGGCGCCGCCCCTAAAAAATCAAATTAACGGCTTTGAAAAATAGCTTTTCAGGGTTCCGTGTACAAAGGGCAAAAACGAGACCCTGTTAATAAGACTCCGCTGTCTGTCTGTCATCGGGCTTTATCTGATGACCGGAATAGCTAGAAATGTTTACAGACGTAGTAATTATTTTGCCATTAAAAGTGCAAATTCAATTATAATAAAATTAATATTTAAAAGAAGCTCCCACACAACAAACGTGTTTTTTTTTGTCGTTTTTGCAGATTATGGTACGGGACCATTCGCGCGCAAGGTCGACTCGACCGTTTTTATTTTTTTCGTTGTTAGCTCACCTAAATTCGGTATAAGTATATCTAGAGGAGGGCAAATATATGTATTTTTAATGCTACCATATTTTCAATTAAAATATATGAACTTTTTGACATAATATTACTTATTAGTTATTACCCCGGTTCATCCTTTCACGGCATCACAGCTTTCGGCCCGCGGCTTAGCCCGCGCGAATTATCAAAGTTTTTTTCGACTTATAAAACTTACTGCGTAAAAAGATACCCTCTTTTAAAACAGCGTGTTAAAAAGTAGCCTATGTACTTACATGTATAAGCTACATTACTGTAATGTCGCTTATTTTTTTATGTATTTACTTATTTTTAATTGTCATACCCATTCGCAACATTTACAAGTCTTTTAAATTTAATTTACTATTTCTTATTTTATTATTTGCTATTCGGAGCTTTTAAGAAATATAGAGTCACATCTCATAAAGCTCGCATTGCATCTTTGGGCTTGGGGGCGACTGAAAAACAGTATTAAATAGTCAGCTTCTGTGGGCTATGTAAGAATTGTTGAGTCCGCTCCTATTGCCGAACCAAATAAAGTTATAGTTTTACACTTTAGTTTCTTTATCTATCTTTAGGCTAAAATCAATTTATACATTTTTTTAATTTCAATAATTTATTTTATTGTTTTTAGTCTAAAAGTTTGAAAGTCTAACATACATACAAACTTTCGCATTTATAATATTAGTAGGATTAGACTCAAGCTTCTTCGTCAGTTGTCTTTGGAGTAGATATATACTGGTTAGCCCTCATAAATAATCTATTGAAAGAATGTTAAAACCGCTATCTGTACATCGAATATCACGCACCACTAACCTTTTAGAAATCCTAATAAAAGCACCCTTTGACGAAAGCTGACATATCTCAAGATTATCCTTTAATGTTCTTTCCAATGGCCTGGGGAGGCATCCGAATAAACTGGAAGTGTTTGGGAAAAAAAATGAAGAAAAGACATACAATTTTAAGCTTTATCCACTTGTAATAAGAATTATGATGGCTTATTACTTTGTAAAGATGAATTATTTTGTCGTATAAGTCAAGTTGCGGAAAGATTTATTTTTAATGATAACTTCTTTAGTATATGCTAGTTGTTGCACGCTACTATACCCGTGTTTTGGAGTTATATAGCCCTATAACTTTCATCCCTAATTTCGCTCCCGTAGGGGTTAAGTTTTGGAAAATCCTTTAGGTGATGTTTGCACATTAAAGCAACACGTGTGCGAAGTTTTAAGTTTCTAGCCCTCAGGGTTTAGTCAGTGTTTTGATATATCATGTCATTAATTTTGCCTTCGAGTAAGACTCGCGAAAGAAGGGTTCCGTACCATTGTCTACAAAAAATTGTAGGTAGAGGTGTGCTAGTGTATCCACGACTCATAAGTCTCGTACATATACTAGAACACCCACGATTAGCCAAGGCCCTGATGTGATAGGTGGCAAGCCTATCGCCACTTCGGGCACATTCCAATCCCGGGCAACGAAATGCTTACTCAGAAATATCTGATAAACATTTTAAGAAAGGTTGCCCGACCTGGGAATTGAACCCGGAACCCTACATGGCTAACGGTCTTAACAGGCTTAATATAACGGTGATTGTAAAAAAGAGAAACTTTATTAGTTGTAAAAACTAAACTCAAATAGCGTCACTATTTGAGTTTACTACATGTCGATAAATTACACATGTCGATAAAAAAGTTTATAAATATGTATAAAACGTGTTTATTTTATTATTCGCCACAGCAAGGGGAGGCGGTTCTCAAGGACATAAACTATTTTGTGTGGTCCTTTAGGGGTTATGGGATAGTCACGTAGGAAAAGGGGTTATGTACACGAAATTCGACCTTATTTACATAACATTAACCGAATGTGCGACATTTTTTTATTTTTTTTTTATTGTGAAATAAACAACAGCATAATTTGCTCATATAACATTTCATGCATTTTTTAAGGGTTTGGGGGTAAAAAATTGAAGATATGGATTTCTTTTTGTACTTATTTTAGGTATACGTCAAATATTAGTTTTCTAAGATTTATAAAAGTAATCTAAGAATTTTGCGACCTTCAAGTCAGTGACAAAATCTGAGATTTTTAGACATCAATAAAATCTAAAATAAACTTGTGACAGTCTCTTCACATTAATCTCAAATGAAAATAGTAAAAAAGTTTTTTTCTTAAATCTTTAAAATACATCACTCAAATTCAGTACTTACGGATATTTTTTATATCGACTGCTCTCAGCTACTGTTCTAACGAAATCCTTCATTATCTCTTTTTCAATAAAAAATAAAAGTGTCATTTTGTTTCGTCACAGATAAAATATGACCAAGGTAATGTCAACAAATGACATATTATGTCACAAGGATTAAGATAAAACACTTTTTGATTTATGGATACTAGCTGTCCGGGGAACTTCGTATTACCAGCATTTAGAATGAAAAATAAACCAAAGGTATTCTTTTAAATTTGATTTCTGAATGACAATAATATAAACATCAAATGTTTGACAAGTATAAATAGTTTCTAAGGGAAAACGAAATTGTTATTTTCACTACATCCCCACCAATTTTTTTGTACTTACCCACCTTTCAAACTTCCCTAGACTTCCGCGATTAATTCAAAACCAAAATTAGCCAAATCGGTCCAACCGTTTTCGAGTTACAGCAAGACTAACTAACAGCAATAGAAAAAGATAGCGAACAGACACACGGGCATCTATACAGATAAATAAAATTGAAGTGTCTGTATGTAATTTTAAAATAATCGCTTTTTACTTAATGCATATTTTATATGTTTACAAGATACATGTACCAAATGGTATTCTTTAGAATTTTTCTCTGTCTGTATGTCTTTCTGTTTGTACTCGCTAAACACTAAAACGGTTGGACCGATTTTTATTTTAATTTTTAATTGGTAGACAGCTAAGGTAGATGGTAGATGTAATAAGGAACGGCTTAGGTTAGGTACTTTTATTTTGGAATTTTATTTTAGAAATACTTATATAAAATAAAATAATTAAATAAAAGCGCGGACGAAGTCGCGGGCACATCTAGTTGATAATATTAGTAGGATTATGAAAAGTCGCAAAAAATCCGCATCCGTGAAGTACATGCGGATCTTTTGCGACGTCTATTGTCCCAGAAAGGGGTAGGCAGAGTTGTGCTAGTATATCCACGACTCGTAAGTCCAGTAGATATACTAGAACACCCACGATTAGCCAAGGTA
>DVZL01007525.1:0-10705 GCA_018236625.1 Lasaia peninsularis
ATTTGCTTACTTTGGGGTTAGATCAATTTGTGTAATTTGTCCAGTAATATTTATTTATTTATTTATTTATTTATTTAAATCACAACTGAGATGGAAGGTTTTAAGTTTATCTTAAACAAAAGCGCTACTATGGTCCATTAGCTATGTTTATCGTAAGTACGTAGGTCATTATATGTAGGGTTGACACTAAAAAATGCTAAATTATGCTATTAAAAATTATAAAAAACAAAATTGTCCAATAAATAAGTTATTCGTGAATAGCTTATTTTTATAAGTAACCTCTGCTTGTCTGTTTGCACAGCTTCCTCTTATGACGTATGTATCCTCTGAAGAAGGATTTTTTGAACCCTCAAGAGGGTGAAATGGAGGATAAAAGTTTGTATGCACTAAATAACTTCATCAATTGGGCGTTTTAAGTATGTTGTTTTTTGCTCGCTATTTTCGTGATCAATGTCGAAAGGCAGGGCAGGTGGTGAAAAAATATAAATATGGTGATAAAACAACTTTTTAACACACATAGTCCGCAAATAAATAATGTACATTTTCTTTCAAGGTTGTCTCTCACCATTAGGACACCCGTGTGCTTGTTCGCTGTCTTAACCCATAAAAAGCAAAAAAAAAAGATATTTTACTGTAAAGAATCATCCAAATCCATCCAGAAGTTTTTTCGTGAAAGAGTAACAAACTTTCGTGTTTATAATATTTGTAGAATAGCTTTAGAAGAGGCAACCCTGTTGTGATTTTCTTACAATTTACTGGAATATATAGAGATTCTGGGAATCGTTTTTGGCAACAAACACAGCTATCAAACATCAAATATAATAGTTAGTAACACTATTTTGAATTTATTAGAATTAGCTGTTACTTGCAGCTTCGCCCGCCCATTTTCTGTGTTGTGCACAGACAGATGAATTTCCTAGTGGTTATAAATCTACGCTATCATGGCGTTTAGAGCCTCGGTGGTCGAGTGGTTCGCTCTTCGGACTTCCATTCTGATAGTCCAGGTTCGTTTTTCGAGTTGTACGTTGGTGTCTACACTTCGTGCAAAACTTAAATGTACCTCTGAAGTAGCTGCGCAGAACTTAGTTTTAAGGCATCGGCGGGGATATGTGTGCGGGGAACTGAGGGAGCGAACCATCTCTCTCGCTCACACTCATTCATATTCATGCTCCGTTTCGCTCGCGCTACACGTATTTCTAGATGTACCTGCGCAAGACTACAGAATGAAGTTCGCACAAGGCGCATTTAAGTTTTGCGCGAACTGTACGTTGTGTTTATAATACGGGATGAGTATAACAGTAATAGACGAACTACCACTTGAGTACTACCCTTTTATTTAAATAATAGTATACTTATATATCTTTCCATAATAAACCATAGACAACGGATATTTTTTATCTGTAGTAACAAAAAAAAAATACATAATAGAATAGAATTCATTGGCATTAAGGAGGGAAATGTCAATCTATCATAACTTATGCAAAATTGCGCGACGCATGCAATATCTTGTTTAAATATCTAGCTATAGGGTTCTACATGTACCTATATTCTCGTAAGGCAATATTAATTCTATAAGGTATTCTATTTAATAGCACTGACTAGAAATAGAAATAGATAGCGCTAGAAGCCATAGGATCTACTCAAATACTAACTAGGGTTGGGACGTGAAGATATAAGGGTTCAAGATTTTGTACAATTTTCTAAAAGATACTATATGAAACAGCAACTAGAATTATCTAGAAGTATATTTATCTTAATGTTTATAGAATGATTTTAAAGAAAAATTTATAATTTTATCTGTTTTAGGGGCAAATGTATTTATTCTTATTTGGCACAGAATATAGAGGAAATATTTTTTTAATCTAGTGTGCATTTTAAAGCCTCAATCACAGAACGGAAGGAGCGGTGCCGGTGTAGTGATGCAAAAATACGATTTTTAATAATTTTACACGTTCGCGTAAAAAACTAATCTGGTAAACAGCCGTAGCGGAATTAGCTTTAATTTATTATATCTAAACACCTACGCGATACTTGTCATACTTTAGCGAAACAATTGGCATTTACGCACCATCGATTATTAAATTTCGCTTAATTGAGAGGATTTATACTAACTTATCTTAAGATGTCTTGTTGAAGAACTGAAAACTTGTTAAAGGAAACTACTATATTACGTTCGCATTAAGAATGCAATCATCAGTACCCACTGGCACATTAACCAATGCAATCACTTAGAATTATAAAGTCAAGTTTACAGTGACCGTTAAGTCATTCTTTTAACCGAAACGTCTTTGATGACACACTGCATTCTTAACGCGAACGTACCATAGAGGAAAATAAATAAAAAGCAAAATAAGTCAATATGACCATTTAATGCAAATCAAATGGTAAATAAAATACAATATTGCAAAGAAATATATTTAAAATTTAACCACCACCCAAAAACGAGATGGACGCAATAGTAAGAATGGAATGTATATGAAAAAAATCAATTAATAAAAATAAAACGTAAGCTAAATTATAATTTCATTGTATATGTAAAATTTAATAAATTTTTTGTCACATTCTTATAAATAATAGTAGATGTTATTGCACATTATTTTCAATTAAGTACATATTATTAAGAAATTAAGTACATTATTGGACGTCAAAAAAACATAATCTTTTACATAATACTTATGGCACTAAATTAAATAATACACAAAATAAAATCTTTCAATTTAAATAATATGTTATTGCTAAATAAATCGGAATGTTCAAGTTATATTACTTCAAGTTATTCTTTAAGTACTAACTAACATATGCTAGCCTTTCGCGAGTCATTAATAATAATTGAATACTAATATTCCCAACATTAATTAAGCTATAACACTTAATAAAAAAAAGTACTGACTTTTTCACAACTAAAATAATCTAAATACTTAAATGGAATTACAGGTTAAGGCATTTATATCTTGGTTATTGTGATCAGATTTTAATTCTACGAAAAAATAAAATAATAAACTCAAAGGGCGTATTGGTGTAAAACTTTTCCAATTTAAATATTATTTTAATAAAAATGTTATATTTTTTATTACTCTCTTACTAGTATTCACATAAATTTGGTTTATTTTAAAGACATAAAATGACTGAGTAATATCTTTAATAACAAATTGCCAAATTAACTAGACGCTCTATTTATCTTCTAGTTGCCAAAAATATGTCTAGTTTCTGCAAAGATTTAGATGTAAAATTCAATATTCAATTCATCAATTCAGTAGAACACTTTATCTACATATTTAAACAACGAATAAGATATAACTATTAGAAATTTTAATAGTGAAAAAGCCAGCGTCGACATTACAATCAAGTAACGATACAACCCGCGCATTATTCTTTACTATGGTTTACAACCGCATGATTGATCACTAACTTAACTACGATTTCACAACATGTTAAAAAACATCAACATTTACGATTAAAAAAGTTCCTCTGCACATCACTATTCAAGAGACAACAATGTGTTATCTGTCAAAAAATTCATACAAATGACGTGTTACTTTTTTCGTTTTATAATGTCTCTGCACAGTCTCAATTTTTATAAGTCCTAATTCTAAAATAGCGTGAATAGACAGCGCATTTCGTTACGAATATGACAAATGAACACAGTGTTGTAAGTGTCGATATTGATGACAGTTAAAATTAGGGTTCCGTAAGCCTCAGTAACGCTGTTGATACTCGTGGTGCCATCTGTTGAAATCTATGTGGAACACCACAAGTGATCCATTTTCGAGCCCGGCCAAGAGGTATCTGAAGATAAATAACATAAAATCAAAATTAAAATGTTATTTTGGAAGAGCAGATTATTTAAAAAAATAATATAATGATCTCCTGAACTCGTATTAAGACCAAAAAGTATAAAATAATGGAATGGAATGTTCATCAAAATCCGAGTATGTGTTACGTAACAATAGTGTTATGATCATGATATTAAATCTTTATGTGCATGTAATATTAAAAGTAAACAATGGTATATAAACAGCCCTAATTTTTCAAATTTCATATATCCATAAATAGTTAGACTGTTGACAGAATTGTAACATCTCAAAAAAAACAAATTAGACTACATGAGATAATAATATTGTATTGCATTGTGTATTTATATTGTATGCAAGTACATAAGTATATAAATTTGCGAAATATGTCATAATTCTTGCTTGCAGCTGAGTAACAAGAATGGTTAAGAAAAATATATATTGATTAAAATTAATAAATAAAATTATATAATAATTTGAAGCGTAAAATATTTTCTCACTTAGAAAATTTATTTGAGTTATAAAAACTCAATATTACATGGTGGGGTTAGAATTTGATGTACTGGAACTGAAGCCTGAAATTACACACATATATACATATTCACCCCAGGTCCCTTGCGTGCTAGATAATTGATATTTGTCAATATCTAAATTAGGATATGTAATACTTAGGTTTGTAATACGTTGGGCAATATATGTCATTTATTTTTTTATCATATGCATGTATATTTGTCTTATATTTTCGATTTAGGCGTTGCTATGTTAATAAATAAATATGTGTAAGTGTTTGTGCCCGTGCGTGCGTGCGTGCGAGCGTGCGTGTGTGTGCGTGTGTGTACGTACCGTTGGTCGTGCGTGAGCGCGAGGCTGCAGACGGGTGCGCCAGCGGGGGGGTAGGCGTAGAGCGGCGCGAGCGTCGCCGCGCGCCACACCTCCACCACGCCCGCGTCGCCGCCGCACACCAGGTACTCTCCGCAGCGGGACAGCACCAGGCACTGGATAAGGTTCAATTCGTTAACTTGTGATAACATTTAAATATACTCGTCGTCTCGATTGGCGAGGAGTTTGTTTCGCCGTTCCTTCTCCCGACTGGCTAGGTTCGGGAACTGGTAGTTTATTGTAGATAGGATTAAAATGAGTCGGGTATAAATTAATATTTACACATAATTAGTAATAATCATAAATTATTTGTGATAATACATAGCATAAGTGCTTTTGTGAAACAATAATAACGTTCCGTTAAAGAACGAAAGAAGCGTAAAGAGTACCTGGAAGTTGTCGTTGTGCGTCTCCTGACGCAGCCTCCTGCCGTTGACGGTGAAGGCGGCGAGGTGTCCGCGCGCGTACGTGACGACGACGACGCCCTCCCGCGAGAGCGCGAGCCGCTGCGGGCCGGCCGCGCCCGCCGCCGGCGCCAGCGACCGCAGCAGCTCGCCAAACGTCGTGTGCACCAGCACCGGCCCGTCTGCGGGACCGACACAATATTACTTGAGGTCAAACAAACGTGTTCCGTAATTTTTCTTTTACTAGGGTGATTTTTTTATATATGATGTATTTCTATAGCCGCTATAACAACAAATACTAAAAATAGAATAAATATTATATTTAATGACTCCCATTTATATAACGCGATTTTTGCAGAATTTACAGTTAAGCACGAGCGAGCTCGGCTCGCACTTGGCTGTATTTATTTACTTTCATTGATAAAATAAGTGCACAAAAAACTAGACAATATATGACATAGAAATATTCGAAGAAACATAATTCCGAATAATAAGATTTTGTTGTATTCTTGTTTTTGTACTCATTTTGACTATTTTAAATGAAACCTACCTCTTTACAAGTGGTAAATTATAATTATGTATTTGAAAACTGTTGTCATAATGTACTACGCCGGCGCTACCTTTGTGTATAAAAAATGAAACATACTGATAGAGGAGGATATGACGAGCCCCAGCTCAGCGCAGACGAGCACGCCGTTGACGGGCGCGTCGTGGCCCGTGAGCGTGACGCGCGGCGCCGGGGACTCGCCCTCGCCCACGATGGCGCCGTGACGGGTCGACCTGCGGGGGGAGGGAATGACTAATTCATATTGGACATTATATAGTTAAATGTAATCTATAGTTTCATTATACAAATTATAATTTTAGAGCAACAATATCCCTGACCAATTGAATCGCAGAATTTCCAATTTTGTTGCAATCCGTGAGCAAACTAACTATAGTAAACTATATAGTACATAAGGATGTGTACTGTTCTTTAACTTTATCACTATTATTGTTTTACATTTCAACCGTGAAACGCATGTCACCGAAGCAGTATCATTCGAATATAATACTTAATATAAAAACACTCACCAATGCCACAATAAGACGGTGCAGTCCTCTGAGCCAGACGCGATGTAGCAGTCGGATGTCACGTTGCACTCCGACCGTGACACGCACGTCACTACCCCGTAGTGACCAAATACGATCTGAACTATTTTAGCTGTAACAATTTATTTTTTAATTAACATTATTAACATCGTCTACAAACAAAGACATACAGTGCAAAATTTATAAAAATGCCTTAAACGCAAAGATAACGTACCTATTCATATACATGTTATATAGCTGTAAATTGTGTTAACAATTCGCTTTTTTTAAAGAAGGCTAATGAGGCGGTTAGTTACCTCTCTCTCCACTTTCTCTTGAAATTGCTATATTTGACATGAGCGAAATTTGATCAAAAGTAGATCAGCAGTTTGGTCGTGACAGCGAATCATGGGAATGAACACATTTTTGAAATTATATTATTAATATGGATTATATTCAAAATAGTAGAAAAGTGAGCGGAATTTTTAAATTGTAACAAATATTTCTTTTGTATTTATTTTATTTTACTTAATACAAGTAATGTTACCATTTTCGGTGGAGAAGACCCTCAGGCTGTTATCCCAGAAGCCGGCGGCGATAAGGAAGCGCGAGTCGACGGTGGTGACGAAGCAGCGGTTGTGTGCGCGGACCCGCTGCGAGAAGTTGTCGCCCAGCTGTCGTCGCGCCAGCGCTTGACTGCCGCCCGCCGCTATGCACATAATATTGTACATTGTTATATTATACACACTTAAATATTTGTATGAAATTAGAATTTAATTCTCTTGTATGTTAATGCTGTGGCGTTCAAAAATGTCACTAATTATAATCATACTATTACTGATTAATTTATTTGTGGTCTCCGTAAGTAATACGGTCAGTAACTTACCCCAGACAGGGTCCATGACGAGCGGCGGCGGCGCGGCGTGGTCGTGCCTCGCGGCGGCCGAGTGCGCGCACCCGCCTCCCACCCATCGGTGCGCCGCAAATGCGCGGGCCGCGCTCACCTGCACATACACAACATATCATTAAAAATAATTAATAATATTAATAATAATAATAATAATTTAATCTTAATTATTATCAAAGTTTGTTTATTTTACACTGACTGTGTGATTTTGTCTGAAATAAAAGAACATTATTTTATTTATTAATATAAACAATCATGCGCTGTTTATCTATTGTCGTTGGACACAATTATGTTGTTTAGTTATTTACCAAGCGGTAGTATGTATTATAAATATTATTTTTAAATTTTGATAAGCCTTCCAATAAGTATAAAATAAAGTTGTTTGTTTCTCATCTATGAACTTTCTCGTCTCGACAAGGTTTCTTTAAGAGGAGGGTCAATCAATTATTTTGAAGCCGAAATCGGATTGATCTCCTTCTGTCTTTAAATTTACACATTGCAAAACATTTCACTGAGCCATGATGGCTTTGCAGAAAATAAAGGCTCCATGAAGGCTCAGAAAATGAGGACTCAAAATGAACACCTAATAATATACTCACCGTGACACACGCTGGGGAAGTTAACTGTGGGAATGTATTAGCCGAGACATACACGACCGCTGCATTCGAGGGTAGTTTCAGTCTCATACAGACATCTTCAGGCGGGGCGGCGAAGATTAACGGAGCAACGTGCATTATTCCCAGCCGGGGCAAGTGCGGCTCGTGGAGGAGTTGGGCCGGAGTTTGTCCGAAGTTGCGTATCTGATCTTCCACCGCGGTCCTTGTCACTGGATCGGTGATTTGGTCGAGACGAACTCCACCCTCGTACGTGAGGTAGTAAAATACGTTTGTACTGTGAACTGCTTCGGGACCTGGAATCCGAACAGTTTTACTACTTTAACGGTATGCTATAGTAAATAGATCACTATTTTATAACTAGTAGTTTTCCGTGGTTGTAACATGAAGTCATTGAATAATCCTAGCATTAAAATCGGGATATTCAATGCAAGAGGATTTTTAAAAAAATATTTAAGTATCTCGTCCCACAACCGACTCGGCCCAATGGGACGAGTTATAGAAATTTTAAAATAATTATATTTTCATTCACTGTCTCATCCCAATGACGAGTTTCCGCCATTTTGAAACAAAACAAACGCATAGAGTAATGTCAACTACAAAAATTCTTAACATAATTTTGTTAAATTTTATCAATATGGGGATTAAGTAGTACAGGGATTTGAGAACGCTCAGCAAAAGAACTGATAAAAAAATTATAATTATACCTTAAGGTTATATTTGTACTATTCATTGATAACATATTTTGTGTGTAGAATATATGGAAAATATGACATAATTAAGATAAAATAAATGATTAAGTACAGTATTATGTTGCCGCTAGTTTCATACACTCCATTTAAAAAATTGATAATATTCATAAGTGATTCACATTCACCATTTCTGTAAACCTTTTTAAGTTGTACAAACACTTAGTACATTATTTTGATAAATCTCGTAGGGTTCAGCCTGCGTTTGCAATATAAGCGGAAAAAATGTAATTACCTATTTACGACATCACATTAAAAAACTTAAAAATTGCAGTATATCTCTACTCAATATTGAATGTTATCCACTCCATCTATTAAAAAAACCGCATCAAAAACCGTTGCTTAGTTTTAAAGATTTAAGCATACATAGGGACAGACAGAGAAAGTGACTGTTTTATAATATGTTGTGATGTGTAAAGTATGAATATCAAACTATTATAAAACTCTATTTCGTTTTATTGAATCCTTGATTATTATATTTTATGCGATTAAGTTTTGTGTGTTATCGACTGTACCAAAAATAAGTTTTCGTAAATATTAAACAAATGGGACGAAACACTAAATGAAAATAAAAATATTTTGAAATTTCTATATCTCGTCCCAATGGGTCGAGCCGGTCGTAGGACGTGATACTGAAGTAGTCGAAATTTTCACAGATGATATATTCCTGTTGCCGCTATAATACAAAACATAACAAATTAAACACTTAAAGGTAGCTCCCGTACAACGAGCGTGATTTTTTTACGTTTCGTTTTAATACAATATGAATTAAAGTGACCGAATTCAAAAAAATGCAATTTGTGATAAATGAGCAAAAAAGTTTTCAAAAATTATAGTATTGAATACATCTTGATATATCTCATTCATATTTCGCAAACGATTGGTATTAACCAAATTTTATGTATTAGCCTTTTCAGTACACAATTACAATGAAGTTTATATTTATAGTAAAATGGAAAAATACTCAATAGAGTATTACAGGAATTTTGAGTTAAGTCACTGTAATATTATGGATATAATGGTACGAAACCCTACGTGCGCCAGTCCGACTCGCACTTGGCAGGTTTTTTCTGAATTGGTCACGCTGTTGCGTTCAGCTAGGAAGACAGCTGGAATTAATTAATTTCGAGTTATAATTCAAGGCTGTTGTAATTATCTGTGACGTTTCGAATCAGGCCCAAAAACGCTCTCGCTAGAGTCTACTACGGTTACGTGATTCTAAATGGTAACTTATGAATTTAATGTTTACTTTGTATTTTTAGGGTTCCGTACCCAAATGGTAAGAACAAAACCCTATTATTAAGACCCTGCTGTCCGTCTGTCTGTCAGTTTATCCTTTACGTACGAAACCCTAAAACGAGACCCCTCCCTTTTTAAAACAGTATAAGAATTCAATACACACTGTTTACATTCAGCTTACTAAGGACAATGATTTACCCCTCAAGTTCAATACAAAGAACTTATGAGTCCATAGAAAATGTTAACAGTGAACTGCGTATATTTAAACAAATTAATAAAATGGAGTGTCTGTATGTAATATTAAAATAACCGTCTTTTACTAAATGCAAAATAGAATATGCATTGCATTTAAGCTTACTAATGCACCTTGCATTTACCAAAGTATTTTTTCAAAGTTTTCATCTGTCTGTTTGTACCCGCTAATCTCTGAAACGGCGGGACTGATTTCAATGGAACTTTCACTGGTAGACAGTGATGTAATAAGGAATGAATATTTAAGAATTTCGTATTAGAAATGTATAAAATAATTTAAAAAAAACGCGGACAAATTCGCGGGCACGCAGTAGGGGCAGCCAGTTTTAAATTATAACAACAATACTTCACGAAACGGTAGCAAAAAAACAAACGAACCGAACACATTATATTCGACCATGTCGGTGCAAAAAATTGACTGAAGGCAAAAAGTGAACTAATTTTAACACACAATCCAAGTTATTACAGTACAACCGGCAAGCACGTTCAAAATTTCATAAAATTAGTCTATAGCGTTATAAGCTTTGTGATATTCAAGTTATTTATCTTCTTTAATCATTTTGGCTTGTACACTAGCGACATCACGAGCAACACTTTAGGCGACTACTGTCAATTGTTTTTGCAATATACATGTTCCAACAAAACCTGTTTTATGTGTAATTGATATTGTACCGTCAAAGGTAACATTGGACATCAGACTATAATCAAAAATGAATTAAGCGGTAGCATACATTTGTTTTTGAATACAGATGTATGTTTGTTACTCTTTCACGAGAAAACTACTGGATCGAATTGGATG
>DVZL01007526.1:0-10705 GCA_018236625.1 Lasaia peninsularis
ACCTGGGTATTTTTATAAAATTACCGGTAATTATCGGTATTTTTAGTGGGAATTGGTATCGTTAACAAGCCCTGCTCGAAAGTCATGCTTGTGTTATGCTAGTTAACAATATTAATACATAGAAAAACTTATATATGTAGATATCAGAATATATTTAATAAATATCCAAACCGGAAAGTCTGTACTATTTATGTTCATCGCACAATTAATTTTTTTTCTCAGTGCATTCAAGTAAAAGCTTGTTTTAATACAATTATTTTAAGTTAGAAAGGCAATAACTGGGTTGTGAGGAGGCTACAATATTAAGGCAAGTATTCCAATATTATTATTTCCATGTTAATAATTATTAATTTCTTTACTTTTTGACTTTCTTTGTTTAAATATATTATAATTTTATATATTGTATATTATAATTAGTTATATTTAATTTTGATTATATTTAATAAATGAATTATCCGCCTGTTTTTTCTGATTTATAATACTATTGCATAAAACATTTCATCTTTTTATTGTTGTCTTTTAAAAAGTAGCATTTGTGTTATTATGATATAATGCTGTTAAATTTTGTGAAAATCTGTTCAGAATTTTTTGTGAGAGTAACATACACAACACAATTATTTTTTTACACTTTGGTTGTGAATATTCAATGTTTTATAATTTTCAGAAATATATTGTAATGTAACCACACATAAACACGGATGCACGCACACGCAAACACACACACACATACTCACACACACACAGATAAGCACACACGTGCTCTTGTTCTCTAGCGTAGCAGACAGGGCTTTATTTTCTTAACATTTTCAGATTTCAAATGAAATAACATTTACCAGGATTTGTTTTCTGTTGTTCTTCATTATCTGTGGCCCAGCCAAAGCATTTCTCGAGCGCCTTCTCCCACCGCACGCGACGTATTTCACGTTCTGTGTCATATTGGAAAAACAAATATAAAATTATTAAATCGCCTCCTGATAATTAATTTCAACACCTTACTGAATCGAACTCGAGCCTCGCGGTTGGTAGGTGGCGTTAGGTAAGTGGGCGATCCGTTCGACATACGAGACAGTCAAAATAGATACAACATTAAATTCATATGTTACATATTCCTGTCATCACAGAGTGCGGAGAGTATCAAGCTTAGCGAAAAGTTGCAAGTGTGATGTATCGCAACTAGTTTGTTCTCGAAGGTACTTCCTATACTGTATCTTCTACATTTTATTTGACTGGAAACTTTAACATATTCATAGTTTACATGAAAAATCCATGTACTTTTCCACATATTGCTTATAGTTCAAAATTACTTTTGAAATAGCCATGCGATCATTCTACCACAGTTTAGATTAATAATCGCAAATAAAAATATTGTTAGTAAAATGAGTTTTAGATGCTATAAAAAGCGAAACCGGTTGGCTATTTCAAAAATAATATGTGAAAGCACATGTGTTTTCCTTTTAAAATATGCATCCACCTTCGTTAGAGATGGAGGGTAGGAAGGTGTCGGCGGGGGGCGCGGGGAGGGCGGCCGGCCACACCCGCAGCGCGCGTCCCGCCACCGCCGCCGCCCCCAGCGCCGTACTCTCAATCATCAGCGGACGGACCTGCGGACAGGGACCTTTGACCTTAAAATGATGAAATAAAACCATGTTTTTCATTTCCAAAAACATATGTTGAACTCCCGGATTTCAAATGTCAATAGTTAAAAAAACAATTTTAAGGTTACTTGATCGTAGTTAGACTTGGAAATTATGAAATATTAATTTACGAAAAATGTGTTAAAGAATATTGGAACAACAGACAGAGGGGAGAAGGGAGATCTTTAGCGTTTGTTATTTTGGTTTTGTTTATAAAAAAACTGACTGTCTTGGTACTAATGAGGGACTTAGTGAAGGGTTCTAGGCTGAAGTTGAATGTCTAATCAACACAGAAAGTTTCTTTTAGTTCAGATAAATCACAAAATCTCAGGTTTTAACTAAGTATAGTAATGAGATAAAGGCACATAGCTCTCCTGCTGGTGAGAGACAATCGTGCCTCAAGGTAAAGAGTACTGGATAGGTAAAGCGATTACGATACGAGCAATTCATTGCATAGTACTTTACCACATTAGTAGGTATAACTGGCAGCCAGTGAGACAGATAGTCTTTCAAGGGGGACCTGAATTTAATTTGGTATATGTACCTACCTTGTAAACATGCATACGCATTTAGTAAAAAGCGGTTATTTTAATATTACATACAGACACTCCAATGTTTATTTATATAGATTTCATCTTTTGTATACATATAAAAGTTACACTAGTGTGTATGTAATCGTGTGCCCCCCTCACCACGGGCACGCCGAGCACGTCGGCCTGCATCTGCATGAGCGTGGCGTTCTGCGCGACGCCGCCGTCGGCCAGCAGGCGCCGCAGCGGGGCCCGCGCGGCTGCCAGCGCGCCGGCCGCGGCGCCAGCTTGCTGGCACACGGCCTCCATCGCCGCGCGCGCCACGTGCTCGCGCCGCGTGCGGGACCCCAGCCCCGCCATCACGCTGGAATAAATAGAATACATAGTGTAAAACCAAATCTCTTCCCGCTGTCTATCCCTATGTACGCTTAGAACTTTAAAACTATGCGACGGATTTTGATGCGTTTTTTTAAATAGATAGAATATAAATCAGATGCATAATATACCAGCGCGAAGCCGAGCGGGTCGCTAGTATATCATACTTTGCAATTTAAATATACTAATTATATACACAAATGTGTTAAAAGATAACTATAAAGATAAACGCATTAAAATTAAAGAACTTAAAAAAAAAGAAAAGTATATGTAACTAAATGTAAAATATCGACTGTGAACCGGCAATATCTTTAAATTTAAGCCAAATCACTTTTTATGTCCCAATCTTTAAATTTAAGCCCAATCACATTAAAAAGTTATTGGACTTTATTAATAGATAGAGTATAAGTAAGATGCATAATATACCAGTGCGAAGCCGGGTGGGTCGCTAGTAATTAATACTTTGCAAATTAAATATACTAAGTATATACACAAATATATAAGCTAAATGTCTACGTCATTCTCTACCAGTCAACCTTTGGACCAACAGAAAAAAGGGCAATAAAGAAGCAAAAACTAAGAACATGGAGAAAAAAATGAAAAGTATATATACCTAAATGTAAAATATACATAAACACACATTACTTTTATAATACTACTTGACACACTTTAGTGTATATTTTTATATTTACCCTCTGGCATCCTTTTTCCAATACGGAGAATACAATCCGTTAAATGCTGGCACAAAACAAATACCGCCTTCATCGTCATCCGTCACTTCTGACGCTTGTGCCTCCGTTTCCGACACATCATTTATTATTTCCAAACCATCTTGTAACCATTGTAGGAGATCGCCTGAAATTTATATTTTAAATATAATAAATATAAATATATATCGTCAAGCCCATATCCCCGAAAGAGTAGGCTGAGGTGTACATGCAACAATGATTAGCCGACAGGTTTCCTCCGTCTGTTTTTCGGGGTTCGAACTAAAGCAATGGAAGTCCGAAGCGCGTACCACTAGACCACCAAGGCTCTCAAATAATATAATAAATAAAAGCATATTTGCCCAGAGAGTCAAACTATATTTTTGCTGAATAGTTCTGATTATTTTTAGTGAAATTTGAATAAAGAATTGAGGTTTGTTGTTGACGTATCGGTGTTACGCTACACGACTAACGCCACCGACCAACCGCTAGAATCGGGTTCGATTCCCTAGGGGAACAGGCATTTGTGTGATGAACATATATGTTTGTATTTTCAGGTCAAAGTTATTAACATTTAATAAAGTATTTCAACGCAAACATATCTTTTATTAACACTCATAATACAAGGCTAGATAAACTTGTCAAAAATATCCTTTAAGAAATTAAATAAAATTAAAAATCTTGAATAGTACCCATTAAGGTATACTTTCATACACACCAGCAATAGCGACGGATCCTTCCAAAGCGTATATTGCCGGTTCGTTTGGCCCCAGTTTATACGCCACTGTTGTAAGCAGACCATTTTGGGAGTGCACTATGGATTCGCCTAAAATTACAGATCAAACTTACATACATGTATACATGACACTTGTAGAAGCCATATACACGGTCTCCAAAAATTTGTGCATAAAATTTTCACAGGCTGTAAAGAATTGATGTTTGAAGCCATATAAAATGTAGAAATTTCAATGACTTTTTCGCTTAGGCTAAGGTTCTTATATTAAGTCTTAAAAACGCACAAAAATTGTTTAAATTATAAAAATACTTGATTCAATACGTTTAAAAAGTACGTAGTCTGTCAATAATAAATGCTACTCTGAATACTAAAGTACTTATTTGATCAGCTGATCAAATAAATGCATTAGTATTAGAGAGTAACATTAATAATTATTGACCGACTACGTGAAATTGAAATTTGAAAAAGACGTAAATATACTCCAGTTTAAGTCTTTTTCAAATGTATTTTAATTATTAAGACCATTTTTGAACGTTTCGAAGACTTAATACAAGAACGTTAGCCTAAGGGCAAGAGCGACATTGTGCATCATATTAGGTCATAGAAGGGCGTTTTTATCAATCTAAAAACACAATATATTTTTTTTAATGGGAAAAATATTTTTGATGGCTTCAGACATTAATTCTTTACAGCCTGTGATAATTTTGTGCTCTAATTTTCGGAGACCTTATATAGTTAATCAGACAGAAGAGGCGAGTAGGTATAAAGAATACCAGTAGGTATGAAAAATCTCTTCATCTTAGCCTGATCTAGTTTCTGTATCAAATAATGGAACTGCTAGATTAGGTAGAACTTGATAATACCCAAGCTTTTGTAACATATAAATTGTGTAGTGACGTTATAAGTGAATAGGAAAAATTTAATAGGAAAAATATTTTGTTCATATCCCATTTAAATTATAAATGCTATAATTCTAAGCACATTCGCCGTTTATATGGTCCAGTTTAGAGGCTACATACACTCGGATAGCTTACACTATAGGCTCACTTTTTGTGTTTCTATGCGGTGCATATTTCTTATCATCAAGAAATCCTTTTGACAAAAGATTTACTGTAAAAATAAAGGGAGTTTTGTGTATGATTTCAAATGAGGAAATTTTCTTGGCTTCAAATGCTATAAAATATCCTCACCACAAATTAAAAACCTACCTGTATTGTATAACAGAAAGCACCCTGTGCCATAAGTGCATTTGACTTGACCGAAGTTCATGCAATTTTGCCCAATCAAGGCAGCTTGTTGGTCACCGATGCACTGAAATAAATATGTATTTATACAAATAAATAAAATTCGAGTGACTTTGTAATATTAAAATAACCGCTTTATACCAAAAATACGTATAACACAATATTTCTTAGTTTTTTGTTTGTCTTTCTGTCTATTTGTACCCTTCTAATCTTTGAAGCGGCTGGTCCGATTTTGATGGGTCTTTCACCGGCAGACATCCTATGTAATAATGAGTAGCTTAAGCAACTTTTATTAAATTAAATTCAAACTCGGACGAAGTCGCAGGCACAGCTAATTGAAACTATTTTGTAATCATACTAACGTCCCCGACCTTAAGACCTATCGTATTGTCAATACCCCAATGCCCTAACTGTCGTCAATAGAATAAATTTGTTATTATTAAAGTAGGAAATAGTAATAACCTCTGTGGCATAACGTGTAGTTGTCGCCTGTTGAAACCGTTAGCCGCGTAAGGTCCCGGGTTTCATTCTCAGATTCGGCAACTTTTCTTTAATGTTTTTCAGAGTATTCTGAGTAAGCATTACATTGTGCAGGTTTGGAATTTACCCGAAGTTTCGATAGGCTTGCCACCTATTACATCATGGGCCAAAGTACCTTGGCTAATCGTGGGTGTTTATAATATATCTACGGGGAAATGCATTTATGTGATCAACGCAGATATCTGTATTTTGGGTCTGGGTTTTTATTAAATTTCTATCTAATGTATTAGTACTGTTAACTGAGATCCATAATACATATAATTTGCTTATTTTGGAGTTTGATCAATCTATGTATTTTGTTCAGAGATATTTATTAATGGTAAGATTATATTATTATAGGCTTATTAGGACATTTTTTTTATGAATTCGACTTGGAAAACTATTTTCTATTAAACATAAAATTACCCCAGCAATTGGCGTACCAAGAAGAGAACCTGAAGATATATAGCCATATATTTCAGCTGAGCTTTTGATCTTTGGGAGTATTTTCTTGGGTATGTCAAAAAATTTTAATAATCCTTCATCCCATTGTAGACTTCTTAATGACATAAGCTGGGTCCGAGACGCATTTGTGACGTCAGTCACGTGAACTCCACCAACCACACCTCCTGTCAAATTCTGAAAGACAAATGGAAAATGTGCTCTAAGGTGCAGGCGGAAAATCCATTCTTTATACATTAGAAACTCAATGTAAAAAAACGAATGTAAAAGTAAATGTTTGTGCTCCATATTAATCATTTTTAATCAATTTTAGCTGAGAAATAGGTTTATTAAATTTTTTTTTCATTTATCTGTCACCTGACTGTAAGTCATGAATCACAATACCTAGACAGTTGAAGTTTTCACAGCTGATATAATGAATAAAAATAAGTAAATATTTAAGGGGCTCACATACAACAAACGTGATTTTGGTGGAACAGCATAACATATATAATATTCAATGCATAGATACATTTATTGGTCTAATGTGTTTACCAATTGAATATTTATATTCAAGTTGTAAACACGTCATTACCACTTGAATATAAATATTCAAAAGGTAAACACACAATACTTTAATCTGCATCGCGTAAGCTATATTAATAAATTGTAAAAATAATGTAGCCTAAGCTGTTTCTTATAACATATTTTTATATTACATACACACACCTCAATTTTATTTATTTGTATAGATGTATAGATAGATATGGTATGAAAGGGTACCTTCATGCGCGAGTTCGACCCACATTTGGCCAATTTTTATAATACAAGACATGGATTCTTGGAAAAGAATATAAATTTTCTGGTTACACCTAGAATATAATATTATAAAATTACCCATATTAACCAGGAGTCAACGGTTCCAGCCAAACACTCGTTTGCAGCTACTGCATTTTTTACAGAACTTACATTCTGTAGCAACCATTTTAATTTTACTGAGGAGAAGTAAGTTGACAACGGAAGACCACTAGTATGAGTTACGGCAAATATAGCTTGTGCCCCTTTGGTTTTATTAAGTTCATCAACAATTTTAGACGTTCGGACGTCCAACCACACTGAAACAATTGTGACAAACAATTAAGTACTTAAAAATACCTAATAAGAAAATATTGTTTTAAAGCTATTAATAATAAATATCTTTAGTAAAATAAAAATTATTGATAAATTTTGACACAACGGACAAATTAATAAAAATGATGTTAATTTAACTGTAAACAATTTATATCATTGTGCTGTGGATGTCAGTCCAAACTGACTGAAATGTCTAGAAAGATACCAGAATAAAGTTAATTAACACCCAGATCCAGAAATGTTATTTATCAAACAAATGCTTGCCTAGTTGGAAATTGAACCCAAGCCTTGTGGATGGTCAGTGATAATAAAGGTGTACACTAATCATTGCCCAACAAGCGGTCGTACTTATGTACTACATTTTTGTTAACATATCATTAAATCAAATCAAACCATTTATTTTCCCTCATAGGGTCATATTTCAGTTTTAAATCTTCACAATAAGTCTATAAATCCTATTTGACGAAAAAACTGGCATGCAAATCTTAATAATGTGGAAAAAATAAAAATATATGCCATTATCATTATTATTATGATAGAATAAAGTTATTAATAAATAAATCTAAGCTTCATGCGATAAATTTTTACATTCTATGTAAAAATATAAAATACACAACATTATACATGTGCATTTCACATGATGTATTAGTTTGTTTGTGTGTTGTGACGAAATTAGTATGGTAATACACTAGAGTTCAAACTGACAAAAAATTCTACATAACATTGGGTAACAAAGAAAAATTACTAAGGTGCAAGCTGTGCACTAGGTAACAATAATACTTCAAAACATGGCATCAAAACTTGATCAAATATCATAAATAAATATAGACAAAGCCACATACAGGCATTTAAAATGCCTGAGACCAGGTAAAAAAGAAATTCTATGTTTCAAAAGTAAGTAAGTGTTTTGATAATTCATTGATAAGTTTTTTTTTATTTCTATATGGTAAAATGGATACACAAATTGAGTCACAGATAAAGTTGTATGTTAGAATAATGCAAGGATAAAAGTTTGATTAAAAGTAAGGAAACATTACCAATGGCACTGTATAAAGGTTCTCCCGTCACTGAGTTCCATACTATGGTAGTTTCTCTTTGATTAGTAACACCAATGCCAACAATATCTTGGGGATTTATATCGAGTTTTATTAAATTATCCACTGTCACCTATAACACACATTCAGAATATTGGTTAATCTTTTACAGTTTTTATATTAATATTTACAGGCAAAGAATAAAACTTTGTTTAAATGGTGAGAAATGCCTACTGTCTACTGCCTAAAATTAGATTGTGATAACTTAAAAATGTACTTAGAACTTTACTTATAGTTAGTAAAAAGTTCTAAGTACATTTTTAGGTTACAACTACTAATAGAAATACAACTATAATTTTTGCCAACTATATAAAATCTATCTATCCTATGACAATATGGACTTAACCACAAAATACTTGACCCGAGTACTTTTTGCTTCAAAAATAATTCTTCAGTATTTATGTAAAGCTTTTTATTAACAACTTAGGGAGTGTTTAAGTATTAGGTAATGCAATTCTTGAAGATTTTTAATAAAAGAAATAAATACATTGTATAAATAATAAACAAATTTCCCTAGCCAAATTACACCAACAGACCAAATCCCAAAGTAAGCAAATTATATGCATGTGGTATCATAGAAATCAAATATCTATGTTCATCACATAATTAATACCTGCCCCCTTCGGGAATCAAACGCAAGCCTTGCATTCAGTCAATGACTTAAGATGTGTACGCTAACACCAACAAGTATATAACAAGGCAAATGTAATATAAACTTATATTCTTGTTGTTATATTTGCTATGCTTATGTTATTTAAATATTATTTTTATCTTTCACCTCCATTTATTAACATAAAATATATCATATTAGTAACTTTGCTTGCTTATCAAACCCCTAATGCAATTTTAAAATTTTTAAATATGGAGTTAATATAAGAGAATTCTTACTTCTATACATTCCAGTACAGCATTAAGTATCTCAAGGGCATCTTGTTCGACCCATCCTTCTTGAGGACTAAATCTCTTTAATGGTAGTTGATGATATGTTAGAACTTCTGATGTATTAGCCGCAAACACCTAAAAACACAATAAAATAACTTCAAAAAACACATTTGATATATTTTACCAGGTCACCAGGTTTCTCTGTAACTACCGCCTTGCATGAAGCCGAACGCCAGGGGGAGTTGGAAATAAATCATTAAAAAAAAATAAGAAACACGACCTTCAGTAATAAAATCACTAAGAAAAAGATGCGGAAATTACATTATATTTATTTACGAAAATATACCAGAAATTTAACATTTGATGTTCCTTCATCGATAGCACCTATTAACGGGCCGAATTTTCCAAACTCGTGCATATTCGCATATGATCTACATATCGTCAATTATTTTCAATTCATCTATTTTAAAGCCGCAAATATATCTGATACTGTATTATGTTCAACTCTGAATCAATTTGATAAATTATGAAAAAAAGTTGATATTATAGTGAAGTTGTCAAAAGTCACAACACAAAGTTGACATATAAAATCAGCTGATTGTATAAAGATTGACCGCGGAAGATTACACTTTGGAGCCAAGATAACACAGACCACTACTACTATATGCTAACGCATAATAATAACTTTTAGTAGGTACCTACATAATGCTAAAGTAGGTACCTAGGTAGTGTTAATTTTGAACTGTTGAGTACCAATAGTATTTTTTTTTAATTTTTTATAATTGAATATATATAATGTTTTCAAATAACAATATTATAATTTTTGTTTGTTAGAACTTAAAGAGCGTCGAAACATAGGTATATAATAACAAACTAAGCTGAAGGCTGTTAAGTGTACAGTTCGTGCAAAACTTAAATGCGCCTCTGAAGTAGCTGCGCAGAACTTAATTTAAGGTATCGGCGGGGATATCTGTGCGGGGAACTCAGGGAGCGAACCATCCCTCTCGCTCACACTTATTCATACTCATGCTCCGTTTCGCTCGCGCTACACGTATTGCTAGATGTACCTGCGCAAGATTACAGAATGAGGTTCACACGAGGCGCATTTAAGTTTTGCGCGAACTGTAAGTTTTAATTCAATTTTTGGTTTATGGCTTCTACTGTGACTAGCACAATAATTCCGCCAATGTCATGCTGAGAGGGACGCGTTTGATTACGTTGTTTGTAGTAATCGGTATGTAGGTATTCTTGTTCTTTGAACTCTTTACCCGAATTTAAAACTGACATTGCAACCCTAAAATAAATAAAGCTATTCGTTTTAAAATGACAGTGGAGGTTTTGGTGGGAACGCGGAATGGAGCGGATCACTGTGAGATATTAGTTTTCAAAAATTGTGTTTTATTAGTGTTTTA
>DVZL01007527.1:0-10705 GCA_018236625.1 Lasaia peninsularis
ACCTGGGAATTGAACCCGGGACCCCACGTGGCTAACGGTCTTAACAGGCGACACCTGTACCGTTACACCACAGAGGTGGATTATTATTATAATCGACTAATATGCAATAATAAACATAATTAAAGCTTGTATAATTTTTTAACATCTTAAGCTTAAAGCGGTTTTTATACAATATATATTTATTTGCTACTATTCTAAACATCTTTATTTAACCATAAATGTTAGAGTTTACAGGCCAAAGCTTTCTACACGCAGCTTTATAAGTGACTAGCTGCCCAGCCTGGCATTGACATAATGACAGCAATTCCACCTATCGGGTTCAATTGTATTTTAAAATTATGCAGAAAACTATCGTAATATCCGTATAAAATTTCAGTTTAGCCAATGTAAAGTTACATGAAATAGATAAGTACGGAAAGATAATTCTTACTACCCGTTCTCCAATTATACGTTTTCTCGTAAGAATGAAGCATTTTCTCGCAGTAGAAAATAGCATATTATGTTCATCAGGGTCCAGTAGTTTCGGAGGCTATTCAATACAAATAAACAAACATCAAATCTTTCCTCTTTATAATATTAGTATAGACTAGCACAAGACGTTGACGTCTCATATTGTGGCGACCGATGACCATACCATGGGAATATTCAGCCAATTAATTGTATTATACCGCTTATAACTCAGAAACTACTGAACCAAACTTCATGATTTCTGGATTTATCGAAAACAAGAACTTAGCAAAGAGTTGGCGAGAGGGAAATAGATGAAGAGGATCATATCGAAAGGAAGGAGTTATTTTGAATATGAAATGACATTAGATTTAGGTTGGGCATTTTGACTTCGATATAAGGGTTAAAAAAAGTTACCATCGCCCTCATATCCCCGAAAGGCTAGGCCGAGGTACATATACCCACGACTAGCCAACGATATTAGGTGCCATTGTGTAATAGATGCACTGCCGGATTAGCCATATAGCGGGAGGCAGCAGATGCTACGCCTTGAAGGGGCCCGCGTCTTGAAGGGCCTCGCGCCTTGAAGGGGCCCGCGCTTTGAAGGTGCCCGTGCCTAGAAGGGGCCCGCGCCTTGAAGGAGCCCGCGCCTTGAAGGGCCCCGCGCTTTGAAGGGGCCCTTGCCTTGAAGGGGCCCGCGCCTGCGCCTAAAATATGTAAAATATGCAATGGGAAAGATTTTTACTATTCTCAAACTAAGCGTTGGCCACACTGTAATTACATAAGTATATTGTTATGCTGCAAATTAGCAATACCATAATACTTACACGGGGAATCCTTTAATATTGTTTTAAATTCAAGCCGTTTGTCCGACCGAAGATATTATGTAGAATTGAAAGTTGTATTAGATATAAAAACAAAAAAAAAAGATTTTTGACCGACTTGTTTTCCCATTTTCTCGCAATTCTAAATTTTCAATCAATCGGATTTCATAATATTCCTATGGTTGCTACTCGTATATACAATAGTACTGCAGAGCCCGACTGTGGCTGAAAAGTTAAATCTCTTTTGTGTACCAGTTTACTGACTTTTCTGCTATTATGAATACATTAATTAATGAGTTAATCGCCGCAAGCCTCTCCTTAGTCTAGACCTAGACCTAGACCTAGTAAAAGTTTTTGTCTTATTCCATTCCCAAGAAGTTTTCACTTAAAACCGCTAGCTCTTGTCACATAGACATCAGGACCACGATGACCTTTCCTAATATGGTGAGTCAGGGATTTCTCGAACCGATAATGGGATCGACTTAATCACGTCGAGAATTAGGGTGCGTTTTGATTGTCACGTTGGCTTAAAGCCGTTCTGATTTCGAAGCTGACCATTTTCATTATTTCAAGGAAAGGTAGGGTAAACTTGTGGCCTGGATCCGATTCTTGAAACTTTTTATGAAATTCCTTTCTTCTGCTTCCAGTCCAATTAACTTTTCACGTCAATAGCATTTCAAGTCATCGATCTAAAATCTAGCTGTGGAAAGGTGCCTGAAGTGGAAAAAAACAATTTTGATTATTTCAAACTTATTGTTTTGAAACAAAAAGAAAAAATCAATCGTGAACGATACCGTACCTGGAGAGTTCATAGTAGCAGCCATAGATGTAATCTAATGTATTACGAATAGATATATATTAAGGATACAAAATAATATTTTTCTGCTTAAAATTAAAGAATCTTTAGGTCCATTATAATATAGTATAATTTACAAACAGCAATGTTCAGATACATTCTTAGTTCAACAATACAAATTTATATAGTAGTTCACTCTAAGTTAGTGTCGGAGTAAAGTGTAGTTTTATCACTTTCAAATTATCTATGAAATTTCACACCATTTTTAAAGATTTAACTATGGGCACGCCGCAAGTATACTACGTCTAATATGTTTTCGATGAAAAAAAATGCTTTTAAATACCATCGGGAGTACTTTTTAACTTTTTTGTTCTTGTATAAAAATCTTGAAACGGTTTTATAAAATAAAGTTTCTGAGACACATGACACAAAAACACACAAGTCGAATCTATAATGGTTACATTTTTTGCCATGCGGTTACAGAACCCAATGAACTAACTAATATTTTACCCCCACTCGCTCGGTTGCTTGCTAGGTATTCTATAAATACAATGAACATACATCTGCCAATGACTTTGATGCCACTTTGTTCATGTTCACTCACTTTCTTTTCTTTTCTTACATTATTATTACAAAAAAAAACCGCATTTATAATAGTGGTGAGACAAGAAGTTGAACTGAGAAGTTGACCAAAATGTGAATTGGGTTAGAAGTTCGTAAAAACCAACAGTTGTCCTATGGTTGCATAAAATATTCCTACCCCATAAAATATCACCCTTTTTATTATCTAACGTAGTATGTTTTCCTCCTTTATACACACTTTTACATTTACCTAAAACACCCTAAAGTCCAATTTGTGCGTGTCGTATATTTCACATTTTTAGAGCACACCTAATAGCCATAATACATAACAGTCGAAATTTTTTATCGTTATGAGACGCTTCGTTTATATTAAACATTTTACTTCCATATAACATTACATTGGTAAATGATATGAAGAAAGTGTTTCCCTTATGGAGCGTACTCACTGCCTGCGTTGCCTGAGGGATATTTTCTCTCTATTGGAATAAGACTCTTTTAGCAAGCTATCAATAACACGTAAGCTTCGATAAATTCAAACGAATATCGTGACGTAAGTGGCCAAGTTTTGTGGCGACACGTGCACATTGGTACCACTGTCTATACAATCTCCTACGCCATAAGGTGCTAATCGTGTGCTTTATTACATGCTTCATAATTAAGTTATGGTTATGGTCTACCAAAATAATATTTCTTTTTACAACCCCTTAGTTGAGGATGGCTCGCCAGTGCAACGATGTAACCAAAAACTATCCAGTTTTTGACATTTTTCAACCTCGATTGCGTCTAATAAGGGTGCTTAAAGATATTTTGTATCGAAAGTGAATCGTATTGTCACTGTTGCTCACGCTTTAACTATACTTAACAGTCATTCATTTATGAAGTGTGATTTTTTCTTTCATTTTAATTCTGTGTTATTTTGAATTTGTAATTATTTTCTCTTTTTTTATTATTTTATATTTTCCCCTCCAGATCGTATATTTATTTATGTTTTGTGTAATTTTTTTTGTATCACTTTGTAGTTTATAAGTCTTTTTGGTTTGTCTTTAGTATATACACGTTGTGGAGTACAACCTAGATTTTTTTTCTTGTTTGTAAATGAGCATAGTATTAGTTGTAATCTGTTGTGTGTTATTAAATAAATAAATACACTAGTTATTGTATAAATGTTTGTGGTGTAGCGCCATTATAATGGAAACAAAAATAAATTATCATATTCGTCTTTTGACACACGATATCCGGTTCTGTAACATAATTATTTTGTTTAAGTCTATGACGACGACGAAATGACTCAACAATTTTTGCATATTTACAGAAAAATAATGAATTAATAATAAATGTCCCTGGACTTATTATACAAATCGAACCTCAACAATCTAAACACAATACATAATTTTGACAATATTATTTTTGACGAATATCGTATCGATTGCTACGTTTGTTGTAATATTATGTGAGTATGAGAAGGTTCCCTTATAAAGTTCTTTCTAGATATTTCCCCTCTCAACGCGTCAAGTTGGAATATAAAAAATAACGACGGATCGTTGCTTCAATCTCGGTTTTATATCAGAGCGTTGCCCTCTAACTTTAATTTTAAATTTCTTCTGAGTAAGTTATTTGATAAAACATTTAATTCCCAAAGTTATTCAGTTCTAGTGGCTGTTACGCGGCTTCGGATTTCTTTAATTATTCCCAGTTTAACTTCTGGCTTGAAATGTTGACTGAACAATGATTTATTAACTTACATTCGGGAAATTTTTATTCTGAGTTGGATCCAAAAGTAGCCATGTAGCCATGTGGTCAGCGCACATCCACGATCATTTGATTACCGACCTTGGCAGACATTTTCATTATGAATATTGGTGTATACTTCCCGTCACAATAAGCTATATTTTTTGTAAACAAACTTCTTTTACCAAGAAAATATTTTTACCGCGAGACATTTATGAACTGACCATATTCAATCGAAATAAAATATATGCGGGTTATATGAAAGTAATAACCTTTTTAATTTAGTCTAATATTATTTGACAACTATCGTTTTTTCTTCGTGATACGGGGACGCGCCGATCTCAGGCAATGCAAAATTTGGGATCGCTATTTTGAAATAAACGTCATTCGAGTTTTGAATACACACGAATATGTTTCATTGCTTTATTAAAATCGCGAATTTTGTTGTTCATATTAATTTTGTTATTTTTTTATTATCATTTTGTTACTGGCGTTAGTTTTGTTAATTATTGCCTCAATTTTATCGTTTTTTCTATTGTATATTTGTGTATAATGGAATGGATGAATAATAATAATGTCATTATTATTTCTATTCGTATTTCTCCACGGATGCTTACGACAATTTCGTTACTAATAATTTATTAAGTATATTAAAAAAATAAATACTTTTTCCTTTGACCTTTGATTTTAAATGTTGGGAACTTCTGATCTTTAAATTTGTTTACATAATTTATACCTTCTCGTGACAGATAGTATAGAAACATTGTTTAATGCCTACTCCTATAATTTGGTGGGCGTATCTGATTTAACAATCAAAATATCTAAAAAGAAACAAGATAAAACTCCTCAACCCGATCCTTTGAGTTATTCCGTCCAATGATCCGACCCCAAAATAAATTTTGAATAATAATATCAGATAGTTTATCTGATATTATTATTCAAAAGACATAAGCCGCTGAATTATGTAACTTTGACGAAATCTACGGTCAAATGCGTAATCTTATAATTTGTTTTTTGCGGAAAGAAGTTTGATAGATCTTTTTTTCTTCGACGTAACATCATCGCTAAAGGTCACAAGTTTAAAAATGTTTAATTTACTTTATAATCTGTTAAAGATAGTCTTTAACGATGTTTGGTAATAGATTTCACTATATTAAATTTAAAACAAAATTCGTATTTTATTGATTAAACAAGGTAAAAATTACTAACATGTATTACAATTCAGTTTAGTCAGCAAACACACTTCGCATTTCAATCTTAGTAGTCGCCGTTGGGCTGTCGATCGGTACGCAAGCTGTGTCGCGAGTATTTATTGTGTATTTCTTACGTCCACATTTATAGTATTACACTTATGCTGCGAAATGGCTAAAACTATTAATATACAAGTGTATTTCTCAAATTTGAATTTAAGTCTCAAGTCGCCGCCATCATGTCGCTGTTCCACGAAACTTCGAATAGTTGTTAGAATATTAATTAACTTGGTGTTGCTAGTTTATAGAAATTGTCCAGAATTTGGTATAATTGTTTCCGTGCTGTTATAAATATTTGTGGTAAAGTTTCTGATGAGATGAATAATATCCCAACTTCACTATATATAAAACAAAGTCCCCGCCCTATGTCTGTCTGTTCTCGATAAACTCAAAAGCTACTGAACCGATTTTTTAAAACAGTTTTCTTCAATATATAGATTGATTACTAAAGAAAACGTTTTATGAATAAAATTTCTTTCATCGCATACGCCTCATCTTCAGCGTTATCCACGATTCCCGCCTGCCTGCCTGTTGGCAACAATTTTTTTGTCGAGCAGCTTAATAACACACACTCCTAAAGTAATAATAAAAATCTCGGATCGCATGTTTGTTTCACACAATTTTAACACATAATTACAACACATCTTTACCGATCACCCCTGATCAAATCAATTCGGCGGTTTAAGATGACTTATATATTCAAAAGTTCTTGAACATTGTGGGTTTCAACGAATGATTGACAATTGATAGTGAGTTTGGCTGTAATGTCTGAACTAAAATACCTACGATTTGAAAAAAACTAGGGGATACACTATGATTTATCCAACAAAGGAATTAAATCGGACTTCATGCATACATAACATAGTCTAAATTTAATTTTGATTTTACCCCTGTCCCATGGAAACCCCTCAAGTAAACAGTATAAAAAGAGCCTATAACCTACTTTCTAACATATACTACCTACTTGCCGTCTTTTTCGTCACGATCAGTTCAGTAGTAACAACGTGTAGATGTTTTTGCTGGTTTTTTTTATGGTAATGGAAGGCAAACAAGCAGACGGATTTCCCGTTGGTAAGAAATACACGTCGCCTACAGACATCAAAGGTGGAAATGGTGCGTTGCCAACCTGAGGCTGGGATGGTAAGTCTCTTGTGTGAGTAAGTTTACCGGCTACCCTACCCTCCAAACCAGAACACGACAATGGCGGGCACTACCGCTATTGTGGCAGGAATAGGTTAGGCGGTGGCACCAATCCGGGCGAGTCGTTGCCAGACTCTACCACCTAGTCAATGTCACGGTGTTGGTGACATTAGACCCTGTGCTCGCCTCTTACGAGTTGCCTGGGTGGAAGGCAGTTGGCTTATTCTACAACGGAATCCGGATCAACACGTATAAAATAATAGACTACTGTTCGTATAAGAAACGAATCGTTTTGTATATGGACAGTAGTTTGTACGATTTGTAATCTAAAAGAATATGAATAAAAGATACTGTCTCTTTAAAAGCTTTAAAGGATAGACTATTCGCCTCTGAGATTGGACGCAGTCAGTACTCTATTTTGAGACACGAGGTGCCGGGTTCGATTCCCCGTTAATGCAATTTCTTCTATGAATGATTTCAGTTTATCTGAAATACATAACGTTGCCTGTGATTGCATTTGTATCTGATGGACATCATTGGACCTAATATCGTCGGCTAATCGTGGGTGCATAAATATGTACCCCTTCTGGATTTGAGCGTGAACATATTATTGTTTTTTTATAAATTGACATAATGTTATTTATTTTTCAGGATACTTACTAATTTTAATACTGAATATCAAAAATACTATATAATATAATCAGCTAGAACAGTTGCAGTTTATCTTGAACTATAACACCCGCTAATTCATCTGCGCCACAATATATCATTATATTTTTTATACAACATATCTTCACGCCAAATCCCTTGTGGGGTAGCCAGATTATCGAGTGCTAAGTGTCACGATTCCTGCATACTTGCTCAGCGTTCTCCAATTTTGTTACTCTCAATTTAACCAAGTTTTATTAAAAAAATCCAAAAACCTTCAAGTGAGATTTAGACTTGCACACGAAGGTTTCCATACCATTATATATTATGGTGACAGACAGAAAGACACACAGACAGACAGGAAGGCGGAGAGCGGAGTGTAAGTAATAAAAAATCCCGTTTTTTACCCTTTTGATGTGAAGCTCCTGAAAATGGTCTAGTATCTAGTTCACCAAGAATTAATGAAAAGATACGGTAATATATGGACAAAAATAATTTAGGATTAGATGTTCACGTTAACCCTCAAACATATATTTATTATCGTGAAGTTACAGATACAGATCTTTTACGATAATAATAAACATATACCATATATTACAATACAGATAAGACGATAATATTCGTTATAAATCGTATTTATTAATACTGATGATTTATCGATCATAATAATATTAATGCCGTACGAGCGGCCGTCACTAGGCTGTAAATCACTAGTGATAAGCATTTCATATCATGTTCAAGCGCGGTAGCGGGTAATCGCAACTGCAGGTGTTTTCGGTTGCGGGTACTTGCAACTGCAGGTCTTCGCGGTTTCGGGTGCTCGTAACTGCAGGTGTTCGCGGTTGCGAGTGCTCGTAACTGCAGGTGTTCGCGGTTGCGAGTGCTCGTAACTGCAGGTGTTCACGGTTGCGAGTGCTCGCGGGTTCAGGTGCTCGCGGTTTCAGGTGCTCGCAACTGCAGGTGCGCACGGCTGGAGTTGCTCTTGCCTATAACTGCTCGCTACTGCAGCTGCTCGCGGTAGCGTAGACTTTATCATAAAAAAGATATTTGTAATTTATTAAACATAAACAGCTATCACTCGTATAGCTCGCAGATGACCGAATTTTTCATCGTATAAAGATCATATTACTGTAGTGAGCATCATATAACAAAGGGAGAAATCGATAGTAAGTATTAAAAGACATAGTCCAGGGTCACCGCCGTAGCCAAATGCAACTTGCGAATTCGTTTTCAGACCATCATTTTGCATAAGAATCAACAAACATTTGCTACGGGGCAACCTTGGTGCCTGGACTAATACTATTATGAACTATGATTTTCCTTTATACATGACAGACATAACATAAAATATTCATGCTAGCATTCGTGTATTATAATTAAATAAAGAATATAAAAAAATATCGTACTTTCACTCACTTTTAAATAAACCTCAATACAATTTGCAAAAAACACCATTTTCGTTTGTATATATTTTACGCCTTAGACCTTATGAATCAAAGAGAGCCGTAACTAAGTATATCTCTCTTTCACACGATACGTGTTTAAGGTCACTAGGCTGGCTCAATCTATAAGCCTATTTAGTCAAAGATATATTGGATGAGCAAATTAGCAATATCTTTCTTTCAGCTCCAGCTCGTGCCCTTTGGTGCGCCCTGCACTGCACTAAGATGCGCTATAACGCTCATCCTTTAATTAGTTGAAACACTTGTCTAACTTATACACAACTGCCCTACTCTACGTACTCCCGCAGACTCTGCGGCGCGACTTTCAATCGGCCTCAATGTCTTTTATCATCATTACATATTATAAAACAAAGTCACTTTTTTGTCTGCCTCTATGCATGCTTAAATCTTTAAAACTAAGCAACGGATTTTGATGCGGTTTTTTAAATAGATATAGTGATTCAAGAGGAAGGTTTTTGTGTATATAACATGTATAGTATACCCGTGCGAAGCCGGGGCGGGTCCCTAGTATACTATATATCATTTTTTTCTTTGTCTTCGTCCCAATATTATTCCGTTTCTATCAAATAACAAGCTGCTTTGAATGGATGGTGTACCCATTTACAAATGAAATGAAAATTATTTATTTGCCGAATATGTGTGTTTAAGAGATGTCACAGAACAAGAGTTTTTAATGTTATCAATATATTCTACCACTATGTGGTGTGCAAATATTTCAAAATATAAATTATATCATTAGAAACATTTGCATAGTTTAAATTATTAATCTTTTATTTGAGATTGGGAAATCTGAAACGAAGAAGTGTGATTTTAAAAAACAAAATGTCGGTGGTGCAAACTTTTTTCCGTCGTGTTTTACTTTATAGTCCATTATTGTGATGTCGATGTTGCAATATAAAAATATTTAAATAATAATTGCATAAACTTCAATTTCATTAAAAAAAATCTCGAAACGTGTTATTAATATTAACATTAACATTCATATGAAAATAGAATAATTAAAATTGGCTAATTTAGAGTATTTTTTGAGATATCAAGATAAAAATTAGCTTTAAATCCTCCAAAGTATAATAACAATTATTTGCAATAATGAATCGCCTCTGGCTGAGTGTAGTTGGTGTCCGTAAAGTCCCGGGTTCGATTTCAGGGCAACTTGTTCTTAAGAGTTTATTTGAAAAAATAAACGATTGCATTTGTGCCCGATATGGCGACGGACTAACATCAGTGGTCTTGTTGGCAACGACCTTGATAATAGGTTATCAAGTTCGTTGCTCGCCTCTTACGAGCTGCCTAGTAAGAAGGCAGATGGTCTATTCTATACAGATCACCTGGAACAATACTGTCAAGTATCTAATTATGTCCTATTGTCGATTCAGGCATTTATATGATTAGTAAACAAATATGGACTGTGTTAGTTTAAAAAATTGTATATGTATTGAACTACTTACAATTTATGACTATGCTCGATATGGCGATTAGGGGATTAAGAGTTTTAGGAAGCTGTCGATAATCATACATTCAATTTAAATAATTCGTAGATTGCAGTATAATATATAAGGCTGTAATATTTGTGAAGTGGTACGAGTTACTCGGTAGCCAAACCATGCGTGCTGTGATCCTTCTCCTGGCCCTCGGCCTCGCCGTGGCTGCAGGTGGGTGAACTATACCTTTTTCTATTCTATATTTTTCATCGTTGACACTTGGTGAAACTTCCACATATTCGTATTTTAAACTAGCGGACGCCCGCGGTTTCGCCCGCGTGGATATCGGTTACCGCTGCAAAAAGCCTACTCAAGAAAGACCTGGTCAGCTAAATAATTCGCAGGT
>DVZL01007528.1:0-10704 GCA_018236625.1 Lasaia peninsularis
CTGCTCGCCCACAAAGTCCGGTGAAGTTGTAACAGCCACTCGGTTAGCAACAAGTTAGTCCGTATCAAAAAAAAAAAAGGTCGCGTGCGCTCCGATGCGCGTCGCTGTGAAACAATGTTCTAGCTCTTCCCGCTCCGGGCGCCACTAGTAACAGCCCGTACGGATATCCCGGATAACTGTGAAATCACCCTAAGATTTCAAACTCTGAAAGATTCCTCTTTCTGTCAGCGCTAGCCGGTAGAGAATGCCCCCAGCCTTTAAAATGTACCCTAATATCGAATTGATTCTGAGTGGCTCCATATTAATGTGATCAATATCTAATAACTTTGGATTTACACTTGATAATGCGGGTTTTTATTCACTGAGACGACTTCGAGTCGATTTTATGCAGTTTTAGTGCGTTTAAAATTATTAACATAAAGATATTGCATAGTTGGATGCTTCAAATGTTACTTAAATACTTTCCATATAAGCCTTTATAACTTCATGTTCAAAACTACTTAACCTAGTTCTCTGATTGAGCATCAGTGTGTTATAAACCTTTTTCATATTACTTTCTGTTAGAACAAATTGTTTGAGGGTGAATACGGTATCTCATAACGAGCCCTTAGCCAGCTTTATGGTTTTAAAACTGAGCAATAAAATGTCATTTGAGCTTGACTTTATCCTTCCTCACTGCAAGGGGGAATGTGTTACGGAATTCCAAGACGAATACGGTCTATTTATAAACCTAAAACGCTATATGTAGTAATATTTATTACTATGTTGGTATATTATATTTTACACTGAATATAAGTAAATGATAAATAAATATCCTTAGACAAATAACACATGTTGATGAACCTCTAAGTAAGCAAATTATTATATGTTGTGTTATGGGTGTTAGTCAACAATAGTAATATATAGAAACAGAGCCTCGGTGGCCTAGTGGTAGGCGCTTCGGGCTTCCGTTCGGGTGGTCCAAGTTCGAACCCCGCCATGTAGCAATGAGTTTTTCTAACTTATGTATATTTTCTGAGTACTCTTACGGTGAAGGTAAACATCGTGAGGAAACCCGGATTTATTGAATTCGACCTAATCTAGGTTTGGGCCGAGTTTCCTTTATGGGTTGCAGAGGTCAGATGGCAGTCGCTTTGCGTAAAAACTAGTGTCCTAGTCAAATTCCCTAGAGTAGATAGCCGATATCATATATAACACTGGAAAAGGCTAAGATGAAAGAAAAATAATATATAGGAACACATAAATAGATAACAGAATTAATTTTATGAACACTCGAACCTAATGATACAGGCATCTATGATTATTAAAATTCCTACCCTTGTGTAGAATCGAATCCGAACCTCCCGGTCGCTCGATGTCGCTAGGCGTGTATGCCAACCCATCGACTAACGAGGCACTCAAATTCAAACAAACGTGAATATGTGACGGTAATAACTTACACACAATGGTGATTTGTCAACGTATGACGGATGATGCCTCGTAATAATCGAGCATAGGTTAAGAGGGTCACTTCCAACATGCGTTCCAACCACTGGTAGAGTTCTGGGCGGCAATATATTCGGAATCCATCGCCTTTTATATTTCTGCCGCCATATTATAGTCATACAAGCGATCCGCACCGGCTTCCCACGTATATACTATACATGTTAAATACATAAAAAAGATCCTCCTCAATCACTCTATCAAATAACCGCATCAAAATTTGTTGGGCAGTTTTAAAGATCTAAGCATACATAGAGATAGAGGGGAATGCTAAGCGACTTTGTCGTATACTAAGTAGTGATTTCGGTTCAGAAGGTAAAGTAGCTGATAGATTTGGATATTAGAACACAGCCAACTGCCTTCCACCCAGGCAGCTCGTAAAAGGCGAGCACAGGATCTATTGTCACCAACACCGTGACATTGACTAGGCGGTAGAGTCTTTCAACGACTCACCCGGATTGGTACATACATTTAGTTGATAAGTAAACTTACAACTTAGTAACGTGTAAACTTACAACATAGTAACAAATTACAATTTTATGGGTTAAGACAGCGAAGAAGCACTCGGGTCTCCTGATGGTAAGAGACTGTCACTGTATGTAGTCGGGCTGTAAGACCGTCGCATATGTGCAAGTCTACCAGCTACGTCAATGCCATTATGGCGGCAGGATGGGTAAGACCCTACACGAGCGAGATGCTGCACTCACCATTAGTAGGTACGTACTCAGGTTGGAAGTGACCTGCAGTTAACCTATGCTCACCTCTAGCGAGCTGCCTGGTAGAAAGTCCTTTTACACAGGGGACTCAGACTAACACGGGGGAAAACATACAACATCGTCACATCTAAATGTGGAAATTCTAAAATTTAGTTTACTATATTTTATCAACTAAATTTGTGTAAATTAGGCATTATGTTTCTATATTTATCTTTCTTAGATAACAAAAAAAACATTGTTTTTAAAAAATGCACTTTCATAATGTAATATAGGGTAACATTTAAAGCAATTAAAAAAAAGTGGTTTAAAAATGAAACGCGTTTGAAGTATTAACGCATGTGACGTGTCATTCTGAACCCAAGCTTTGAACGACGTAGTTGTGCTTTTATAATGCAGCAATTACGTATATCTATAATTAATAATAAGTTATTTTCGTGTTTTTTGTAAATAATATATACCTAACATAATATGTAAAGTGAAAAGATTTTTAATCACTGCGGTTTCATCAGTCTGAATCTCATGAACCGTGATAACTAGATAGTTGAAATTTTCACAAACGTTGTATTTATGTTGCCGCTGAACAACAAATAATAAAACACAGAACAAAATTCGTATTTAATGGGGGCTCCAATACAACAAACGCGATTTTTTTTAATTTGGCCGGTTTTTAATAATAACAAATTAAATCAATAACTGTTATTAGTTAATAAGTGTTGAATAATTTCTAATCAATTATGTGTTCGACTAAAAAACTGAAATAGTTAAATTTAGTGCATTTCGTGACGAGTTTGATATGAACATGATATAACTAATTTGACATAAACATGACAGGATTAACGTAGCTAGCATTGGTCTAGGTAACAAACGTTATCATTACATATTATAAAACAAAGTCCCTATGTATGCTTAAATCTTTAAAACTAAGCAATGGATTTTGATGCGGTTTTTTTAAATAGATAGAATGATTCAAGAGGAAGGTTTTTATATATATAACATGTATAGTATACCCGTGCGAAGCCGGGGCGGGTCGCTAGTCAGCAATAAACTATTAGTTTCTACTTATAATGAGCTACTTCACATATAACCGAGCGATACAAAAAACCGAACTAATGTTACCAAGTTTGAGAAGAAATTCCCAGATTTTCATTGTCCCAAACCGTAGTACGCTACGTCAAAACAACACCGTCACTAGTCGCACCTGCGTAAATAACTTGTTGTAACCATGGCCTTGGTTGTTGTATCCCATAATGTTACGGCATGGTAGTGGTAGATGGTGGCCGCTTTGGACCACCAGCGGGATTCCGTCGTGGTCGGCCGTGGTGGCCGAGCATCGGCCGTACGGAACCCGACGGCCGCGCGCGAACACACCCGATAACACGCAAGTCGCGGTCGGCTTTAACGCCCCTCTGGAATCCTTCCCCCCCTCCCCCCAAGTCGTGAATGGTGTGCGCGCGCATACAGCCACAGCGTAAATATTACAGTAGACATACATTAGTTTTGATTGACGTTACGCCAGCGGAAAACATTTGCGCTTTTGGACATGAAATTTTTGAGGTAATTTTTATGTGAAAAATTTAAATGCGTAACTTTCCCCTGTGAATGTGTTGAAAATTTTAATGGTTAAACATTCTTATTGGGGTTTGACAAACAATTCTATAAACATTTTTTTCAGATCTTTGTTTTATTAGATAAAATAAGTGAAAAGGCAAAAAAAGTTTTTTTGAAAAAAGCATTTATCATTTTTCGAGTTGCTCTCAACGAGCCCTTTCATTTGATACCCATATTGTAGAAGTGCTTTCAAAACAACTATTCTGCTATCTTGGTTGGTCCGCCATATTGGATTTAGAATGATGTCATATACCTTATCATGCATTGTCATCCAAACTAAATGTGTATACAAAATTTCAGTCTAATCGGGTGAAGATATCTACTTCAAAATTGAATTCTAAGATTCCACCCGAACATACACACAATGCAAGTTAATTAAAAACTTTTAATAACCATAAAAGTTTTTAGGTAATTTTTATGTGAAACATTTCACTGAGTAACTTTTGCCTGTGAAAATCAGTATTGAAAATCTTTTGATTAAACATCCTCTAAAAGGTTTAACGAACGATTCTGTAGATATGTATATATTTTTTCTACCGTAATTGTCTGTTATTTTAGATACAACATGCATATTTCTAATTAACTTAGGTTGACTGGTAGAGAATGCCATGAAAAAATATGTCCATGATATATAATAAAAAAAATATATTAATGTTATGTTCCAAATACTTTATTTAAACATTATTTGATATAGTTAACTCTGTGGTGTAACGGTACAGGTGTCGCCTGTTAAGACCGTTAGCCACGTGGGGTCCCGGGTTCAATTCCCAGGTCGGGCAACTTTTTTTAAATGTTTTTCAGATTTTTCTGAATAAGCATTTCATTGCCCGGGATTGGCATGTGCCCTAAGTGGCGATAGGGTTGCCACCTATATTATCAGGATCCTAGTACCTTGGCTAATCGTGGGTGTGTTCTTGTATATCTACTGGACTTAGGAGTCGTGTAGTCTAGCACACCTCTGCCTACCTCTTCGGGGATAATAGGCGTGAAGGTACTTTTTAGTAAGTAATTAATTTATAAGGCAAAACAACGTTTGCCGGGTCAGCTAGTATAATTCTAAAATTCACCACCGGATCGGAACGCGGCCAATCACTGAGAAGTACAAGAACTCTGCGGGTTTGTCTTTTTTCTTATTTTCTAAATACATAATGTATACTTTATACAACTACAATTTTTACCATCTACATATTCTTCAATATTATAATAACCTTTTTTTAGATTAAATTTATTTTTTATGTTTATTTAAAGGTTTAAATACGTTCACAAAAAAAGGTTTCAACAAATATAAAAAAGTTTAAATGCGACAGTTTTTGAGGATGTAAAATTTGGATAAAATTACAGCAATATAGCTGAGAAAAAAACATAGGTTACTTTTTAACAAACTATATTCAAAGGGGTGTATGTTTTAAGTAATAAGTATTATAAGACGGGAAAAAATATGCTCTTTGAAAGTTATATGTTATATTAAAATAATTCATAGAAGCCGCGGATGGAAAGCTAGTATATTTTCTAAATTTATTTAAGAAGAAAAAGATAGCAGGTAAGCAGGGAAACGCACAGAATGAAAACAACGAGATTTAGAGCCTTAGTTTTTACACAGAGAGCAATTTGAACATATAAACACTTTTGTTTTCTCTTTTTTTTAATGGTATAAGACAGCGAACAGGCAAAGGCAACGGACTGTTAGAACTTATGTGGAAGTCTACCGGCTACCCTACCCTCCGAACCGAAACACGACAATGCCATTATGGCAGCAGGAATATTTAAGGCGGTGAATTCCTACCCGGGCGAGTTATCACCAGTGGTAATGTTGGTAGTTACCCAGTTAACCCATTCTTGCCTCTTACGAGCTGCCTGATAGGAAGGCAGTTGGTCTATTCTACACAGGAGGACCCGGACCAATACGGGGAGAAAACTGCAACACCGAAAAGAAACCGTTCTAAGATTAGTTCGAATTCGAATACACGGATCCGGTTTTCCTCAAGATGTTTTCCTCCACTGTGAGAGCACTAAGAAAATGTACTTAAGTTAGAAAGTTTTTGATACGTGGCGGAGTTTAAGCTTGACTACTTAGCGCCAAGACAGAGACTTTACTTCAATTTTGTGACACTAAAATACTATAATATATATCATCAGGTATAAGTTAAAAGGAATAAAACATTCTGCATCTTGAACCAATTAAAAAATCCTTTTGTTTATGAAGGCAATCTCTCGTTACAATGCTGTCATGAGCAAGGAAATGTATAAAAAGGGAACAACGAAAGATAAAGAGAGGCTTACGATAAATTGCTGCTACTTAATTTAAAAAATGCTATCATCGTACACGAGCTTTCTGTTATCTCGAGAAAAATTAAAATTGAAAGACTCCATGAATAACTCTAAAAGATTTTCCTGTGTATTTCTCAAAATTATTTGTAAGAAACACTCGGATTTCTATAGAAAATACGATTTAAAAAATTTAAATCTTATGCTGCTTTGACGTAAGCACTGATTTTGTATTGGAATTAAATTACTTATATGGAAGCGAGATTGAAAAAAGCGTAACTAAAATCGGCTCGACTCCCCTCTCTACAGGGTGTTACAGAGACGAATTAATACATTTAACTTAATTTATTTATTCCATATACGGCTTCAACATATACCCTTCACTCTTTAAATTAAATCATTATATAAAAACTAGTTTTCTAACCGCGACTTCGCCCTCATGAATTATTTTAATAACATACTTACAAAGAGCAAACATTTTTCGACATAAGGGTCCGGTATAATATTGCTTAAAAACTTACCATCTCTTTAAAGTAGTCAGTTAAAAAGTAGCCTATGTGTTATTTTCATGTACAAGCTATGTTACTTTAAAGTTTCATCCAAATCCGTCAAGTAGTTTCTTCGTGAAAGAGTAATAAACATCCATACACACATCCATTTATACTTACAAACTTTCGCGTTTATAATATTCTTAGGGTAAAAAATATTTTATTGAAAATCTTTCAATTTAACTTTGTTAATTAATGTGATATTTCGCAATAGCAAACGTTTACCAAAACTCAAAAGGAATTGTTCATACCGGGGGTCCTTCTTGAAACTGTTTTTATGAGGAAAAAACGACAAACACTCTTACTGTACTGTTCACAAACAACACACTGGTTGACAAAAATGAAATGAAATTAATTTATTTACAGAATATATGAGTTAAAAATGTTCATTACTAGCGACCCGCCCCGGCTTCGCACGAGTATACTATACATGTTATATACATAAAAACCTTGCTCTTGAACCACTCTATCGATTAAAAAACCGCATCAATATCTGTTGCTTAGTTTTAAAGATAGAAGATAGAAGCATACGACATAGTGACAGACAAAAAAGTGACTTTGTTTTATAATATGTAATGATATATTAAGAAAAAAATTATAAATTTTATACCAACATACACTACACCGGTGATGAATTATTATAACAAATTAATTATTTATATTCATTATTACTAAGTAATTATTATAGATAGAGTTAAAACTTTACTAAAAAATAATTTATACTCGACTGAGTTTAACGCCATCTACCGTTTACAAAATCAGGAGAAGAAACGATGAAACAGACTCCCCGGAAACCAACATTTCTTTAATCAAATTGAATTTCTATATACAACATTTAGTAGAAGATCCAAACCTAAACCGACCTTCACCAAGCTTTTAGTTGAATAAACCTTATTTTATAATAAATTTAGTATATTAGAGAATATATTAAAAATGGGTCGCCAAAAAAAATCCTGGACTAAATATTTTTAATTATTTTTTTAAAAATGATTTTTTATTTAATGTTTTATGTTTGTTATGATGATAGAAAAAAAACCCGGATAAGCGCTGTTTTATTACGAACACGTTGATATAGGGTTGTCTGCAAAAAAGTTAGTTCTAATAGAGGTTTGCGAATTTTAAAGATTTGAATTTCCACGCGTGTTTTAACGGTTGACAATGAGATCCCTACCTAAAGGACCGAACATTGCAGTCGTCTCAGTTGAGGCCTTGAATAAAAGAAAGTGCGCATGCTCGGCACGTAAACTATGGAGACCTAACCACATCGACTAACCGCGAGGCTCGGGTTCGATTCCCGACGGGGACAGGCATTTGTGTGATGATCGTAGATGTTTGTATTTCCGGGTCTGGGTGTTTATTAAACTTATCATGGTATCTATTTAAGTATATCTATGTATTAGTATCGTTGACTAACACCCATAACACAAGCATTTCATTTGCTTACTTTGGGGTTAGATCAATTTGTACAATACAAACAAAAAAAATTCTCTAATATTCTAAATTTATTATACAATAAGGTTTATTCTACTAAAAGCTTAGTGAAGGCCAGTTTAGGTTCGGATTTTCTACTAAATGTTGTATATAGTTATATAAGTTTTATTGTATTATCAGCTAGGTGAAGATCGGTTTAGGTTCGGATCTTAGACCAATTATTGATACAAGCGAGAGGCTAAAAATGATACTTGCACTTTAGGGTGGTACGAAGTTTGCCGGGACAGCTTGTATATTAACACCGGAATGAGTACGCTTTGTTCCTAAACATTCAAATGTCGTTTCCTTTTCGATTTTATTTCCCCGATATTCCCTACGTACTATAAGCCTACAGGCTCTATGTTGGGTAGAGACATTTTTTATCCACTACTCCGTAATAAAAATGTAATTTCCGGGGAGTAAAACTAATTTCATCCAATTTATCGCTCCAATATATGTCAACGAAATTGCATCAAAATCATTCAACGTTTTTCGTATACGTATTGAATTTATTTATGAATAGGTTCTTTATATCTTCCAGACGAACTAGCAGACGATTTCCTGACGGATAGAAATACGCGTCGCCTATAAAGCAAAAACGGTGATTATCCATTAACTATTTTATTTTAAATCGCTAAGTCTTCTGGAGAAGGTTTCATAGCTAGTAATAATTTCCCGGCAACTCCCAAAATTGTAGCACAACCGTACGAACCCTGACCCGATATATAATATAATATCACCATATTTTATAAGGGAACGGATTTCAGAAAATAAATACTGCCAAAGTATGTTTATAATTTGGCAGTATTTTTATATCAAAAACACTTAAACTTGGATGTTTAACAAAATTGATGGTGTGTGTCCAATACTATATTACGGCCCTTACGTCAGTAACGCACCATTACACATCTTATCGTCTTTAGGTTATATGTATGTCGTACGTAAACCTTCTCGATTCTTCATCTGTCTCATTTTAAATGAAAATATTTTTACTATTTCACACATCACTTGTAATTAAAATACCGTTTCGTTATTAACAGTATTACCAGGGCTAAAATCTAAGTCACTGACAATATTTTTTTGTGTATAGGCTATTTAGAAAATTTGTTTGAATAACCCTGAACACGAGTATATTTTAAACAGTATTTTAAATTAAAAGACCATGAGAAAATTTCACAGAAAAATCGGGTAATACTCGAAAATATTTTATACATTCTCAACATCTATATCTTTTTGTGCACAGAAGGACACATACAATTATTGTAATAACGTAGAATAATAAGCCCCATAAATAAAGATAATAAAGAGATAATCACAATGAAAAGGTAACTAATTGGGCCAGATAAATAATTAATATGACGTCAAGTGCGAATTGTGATAACAGAAACATGTGTTGGGCTGTCTGTGACCTAAGCCCAGTTAGATCAGATAAGCCTATTACCGTTGAATTAAAACGGCGACTGCATGATTAACTTAAATAATAGAAATGTTATAAGTTTTAGGATTCTGTACCCAAAGAATAAAAATTTATTTAGGTTCATATTCAAAAAAATTAATGGCTACTATCCAAAAAAAAAATTTAGCTTTAGTTATGTATTGATTATCTTATATCTTATCTTATATAGTATATATAATATATAAAAGAAAGACGGGTTTGTTACAACACTTATAACTCGAGATCTGCTGCATCAATTTAACTAAAACTAACTGAAATAACAATACATATTTATAGTACATGTCAAACATTAATTATTGTTGTCCTTCTTGTCAAATACTTTAAGTAATTATTGACATTTGTGCACTGTCTTCTTTGAATCAATTAAAAAGTTTGAAAAGTGCAGTAAGTAGATACATAGAAGTTTCTCAAATATTTATGCGTTCGTAGAGAAATAATGACAAATGTTTATATTTATGCGTGCATTCAGAAATGTATATTGTATAAATTACATTTTCTATTTCTGAAAACAATTTCTAATTAAACGAAAAAATATTACCTACTGTATTTTTAGAATATGTATTCTCTTTATTTTGTATTCACTGTATTATGTTCATCAAAGCCTAAAATAGTTCAGCTAAAATGTAACACGGTATGCATTGACTGTTAGGCGGTATGAAGTTCGCCGGGTCAGTTAGTGTATTCATATTCGTGGTACTTAGGTTATGAGTGGTGTAACAAAAACAAATTCTGTTTCATAAAGACTTAGGTTCCATAATCGTGCCGTGACATATTCACACCTCGCGAAATATTTTCACCTTAATAACGAAGATGAAACGATGACAAACGATGTCAGTTCCATTAGCGCACATATCATAACTCATAAATAAAAACAACGACACATGACAAAAGAGTGCTCCACGAAACAAAGGATATTTGATGACACTGGCTGGGCCAATTTGTTTCTGGTTCATTATAACTTTTACCGCAGTGTAACTTTATATACCTGGAACTAGTTCCAGCGGAAACGTAATATTTTTATACGGAAGTAATTATTAAAAGACTTCAAAAATTTTCTCGACTCGCAAATCGACGGTATATTTAATGTTTTTTTTTATGATATTGGAAGGCAAACAAGCAGACGGATTTCCTGATGGTAAGAAATACACGTCGCCTATAG
>DVZL01007529.1:0-10704 GCA_018236625.1 Lasaia peninsularis
CTGGGAATTGAACCCGGGACCCCAAGTGGCTAACGGTCTTAACAGGCGACACCTGTACCGTTACACCACAGAGGCGATTAGAAATGTATAAAATAAATAGAAACGGCCGGACCGATTTTGGCGGGACTTTCAGTGGAAAACAGCTGATTTAATAAGGAACGGCTTAAGCTATTTTTATTTTAGAAATGTATTTTAAATATATAAAAAAATAATAATTAAATAATAAATTAAAAGCAAAAAAAAACTTTTTAGAAAAAGCTTTTATTATTTTTCGAGTTACTCTCAACGAGCCCTTTCACTTGGTACCCATATTGTAAAAGTGCTTTAAAAACAACTATTCCGCCATCTTGGTTGGTCCACCATATTGGATTTAAATGATGTTATGTAACTTATCGTGCATTGTCATCCAAAGTAAACGTGTATACAAAATTTCAGCTTAATTGGGTGAAGATATCTACTTCAAAATTGAATTTTAAGATTACATACATACAATGCAAGTTAAATAAAAACTTTTAAAAACGCGGACGAAGTCCCGGGCACAGCTATGAATAAAATCAATGTGGATTTCTTATTTGTAACAAACATTTTATGATCACGACTTAAGTAAAGATTATTGGAGTAAGTAGGGCTGAGCGGTTATGTGATGAGGGTTTCCTTGAGGAGAATTGGGTTACGGAAGCCTCTTAATGCTATCACAGAAATCAGGCCGGGGGACGCTCGACTTGGTGCGTTTACACTCGATATGTCTTTGCTTATTGGATTACACCACGCTATCTTTGTTTTTGTTGTTTCCACATGAACATGTACGACGGAAAATAAGTCGTAAAATTAGGAAAAAGATGATTTCAAATTCAACGGAGGCTTATTTTTTTTATGATAGTGGAAGGAAAACAAGACGGATTTCCTGATGGTAAAAAATACGCGTCGCCTATAGACACCAAAGGTGGAAATGGTGCGTTGCTAACCTGAGGCTGGGATGGTAAGCCTCATGCTTGAGTAAGTTTACCGGCTACCCTACCCTCCAAAGCAGAACACGACAATGGCGAGCACTGACGCTATTGTGGCAGGAATAGGTAAAGTGGTGGTACCAATCTGGGCGAGTCGTTGCAAGACTCTACCACCTAGTGAATGTCACGGTGTTAGCGACAATAGACCCTATGCTCACCTCTTACGAGCTGCCTGGGTGGAAGGCAGTTGGCCTATTCTACAACGGAACCCGGACCAACATGGGGAGAAATACATAATTCACTCTCAACATAATTTTCGCATCGCAACCGAATCTTCTTCCGGAGAACTAGACTCTATGACTGTAGAATCAAAATTAAACACAGACAATGCTTGATCACTGAAGCGATTGTAAATAATTTAAAATAAATTATAAAACACTTTTTTTACATAATTACATAATTAAATTTACCTATTAATTGATCTCTTTCCGATATTTATACTAAAACAAAGAACTGTATGTAATAAACAAAAAGTAACATACCAAGAGATTCATCAACATTAGACAAATGTTCAATAAGTTCATGCCTCCTATCTTTAACTTCTGCTCGTCGGTTCTGTGGAATTTCATCATATCTTACAACTTCACCATAATCACCATCAAAATATATGGCCCTTTCCTCAACGAGATCTAAAATTCCTTGACATTCCTTCTCCAAGCCGATAGGTAAATGTAGAAATGCAGCATTATGTTTCATTTTAGTACGCATTTGATTTAATACCCTGAAAAAATAATTGACTGTGTATTAATAACCTGCAAAGGAACTGCATTTCATAAGAGGGTTATTTAATAAGTATTTTTTCATAGGTATTGAGATGTTCTCTTGTATTGCAGAATATGTTTTTAGTTTTGTAATCAATAGAATAGTTTCCGTAGTTCCATATGAAAGAAATTCTTAGGGAAAAGAAAGTCATAAATGGTGCCTTTGTTACACAGGTATAATGTAGCTTTTTAATGGTGAAAGAATTTTAACATTGGTGCAGTTTTTGAGCTTATTCACACATACAAAAATGCAAAATCTTCCTCTTTATAATATAACCATAGAGACACTAATTAATGCTGTAATATTTGTCTACACCAATAACTCAAACACAAGGTTGTTTATAATCATACTTCCTACTAATAATATTATAAAATTGAAATTTTGTAAGTATATATGGATGTTTGTCACTATTTCACAAAAAAACTATTGGACGGTTTTGGATGAAACTTAACAGTAACTTATACATCAGAATAACACAGAGTGTATGTTTTTACGAAATAAGTATCACAATTCACATGTGGGAGCCGTGGGCACATAGCTAGGAAAAAATAAATTAGTATTGAAAATTACTTAACAAAAATTACCTGTCAGGATTCGATCCCAGTCTATCTAGTTTATTAATAAATGCTAAACAAGGTACATTGTAACGTTTCATTTGTCTATTAACTGTCAATGTCTGACTTTGAACACCTCCAACTGCACACAATACTAATACAGCACCGTCTAAAACTCTCAAAGCTCTCTCTACTTCCACAGTGAAATCTACATGGCCTGGAGTATCGATAATATTGATATTGTGCTCTTTCCAGATAGTATATGTGGCTGCTGATTGGATTGTAATACCTCTTTGTCGTTCTAACTCCATAGAATCCATTACTGCACCAACATTATCTTTGCCTCTTACCTACAAAAAAAAGCATTTTTCATAATTTTATTTTTTATTTATTAACCAATTTGATTTTCAATTTTACAAAAACATTTAAAATTTCTAGTAAACATTTCAATATTTATTAACCAATTCATAATTTAAACATAGATTAAAAAAAAAGTTTAAAACTGTAGAAAATGTGCAACTTAAAGTTATTTAAAAATAAACAGTTCAAATAAAACTGGGCAGCGTGATTTTGGCTGTCTGTACCTTGGCCGCAATTCATGTTGAAACTGCAGTCCTAATTATCAAGATTGGCTAGTGGGTGCCCTATGTTATTATTTTTTCCGCTTATATAAATGCAAGTCGTAACGCCACTGGCACAACTTGCATTCCATAAAAACATGAAACATTCGGGGAAACCATGTGGGCACTCGTACCTATACAAATATATTTATTTCTGTATTTGCGTATGTGTGTACCTACAGGATAAAGTCACTGTATAAAATTTGGCTATAATTCATGAATTCATATTACAGTAGACAGGTGAATCTAGTTATTACAATAATGGAATTTAAAAAAAATTGGTATCTGACCACCAATTATTCACAAAACTCTGATCCATCTCCTGACAGGGAGAGACCTTATTTTTATTGTTTTGTATTTTGGAACTTCATCAAACCGTGTAATGCCAATCCCAGTGAAAATAAGTCTGAAGATAAATTAATACACAGATAGATTCTAAGTATTAGAAGTGGTATCAGAATAACATCCACTTCTTACTTTTTAAATAAATTGAGATATAGAGAAGTTAATCATCCTAAAAAACACTGTCAGGAAAATGTGTGAACACCATTTGGAAAAGCTTTTCCCATAAAATTATGCATAATAATTTAAATCAACACTTTTTTATCTATAACTATTTGATAATAATAAATGCTAAATGGAATTGAAAAAGTACATACCTCGTGCATTTGATCAATTCTACCAGTGTAAAATAATATTCGTTCTGTTAGTGTAGTCTTTCCGGAATCTATATGTGCAGATATTCCTATATTACGGATTTTTTGCAATTGTTTGTGTTCTGCATATTTTACATATGTTGAAAAGTTCTAAAAATAAATAACAACATAAGACATATAAATGATTACTTAACAAAATTCAACAGAACGCTTTTTCTAGGGCAACATACCCGAAAAAAAACGGGACCTTAATACTAAGATCCAGTATCTATCTGTCTGTCGACTGATTTTCTGTTTTTGTACTTATTATATTTTTATTTTTTTAGCCTCAAGCAAATTTTGAAAATACTACATAAAATGATGCTTAAAAATGTTTTACTTGGTAAGTGTCAGTACATTACAATACATTAATTTCCATTTTATATTACTCTTCAGACAAACCTGATGGGAAAAAATTATTCTCAGAAATTGTGTTATATGTTGATAAAAAAAATGAAAGTACGATAGTATTCAGAATATATGCATAAAGTTCGATAAAAAAGTTTTTTTTATTTTTCAAAACCCTACTTATTAGATTTACTTAATGGGCAGTTTTTATAATTTCAATATTTACTTATGAATTAACTGTTTTGAACAAATTTTAACAGTTAATTTTAGCAGAAGTCAGATATTATATGAATAAAAATAAAAAATCTGAATATACTTTGGAGATCTCACAGCATTGAGTAATCGACAAAATTTAAAAATTGTGAGTTCAGGACTCTTATGAGCCTCGGTAGTTCAATTATGTATTCTGGGCTAATTCAGAACCTATTTCTATTGACCAGCGCCCAACATGACTGCTTTATGATTCTATGGTACGTTATAGAATAGTATGTGATCTTAATTACATAAAAAAAAATTTAAAAGCATTATTGTCACGTGAAAACTGAGATCAATAAAAAAATTTTGATGTACCTATAACAATAATCTTCTTACCTCAATTTGTAAAGTTAAATGAGATTTTATGGAAGTCCTTGTTAAATTTGATATTCGAAATAAATTTAAGAGCGTCATACTTATCTACGAATTATATTTTTTAGCACTAAAGAATTACATAAAATATACGAGAATCCCGCTCCCGATTTAAGGTTAGAACTAGACGTCAAATGTCAATGTCAATTTCCTTTGACTTCAACATGCTATCAACTATCAATATCAGATGATGCTAAGCACAGACTGCATAAATATTACACAAGAATTTCGATGCTACTATAAGGATTATAGGTACCTACATTTATCTGGTAGTACTGCTACCTTAATATAGATTAATGACCCGCCCTACGAGAATAAGGTGCAAGTTTATTATTAGGACCAGCTGGTCTTTTTTGGAAATATAACGACCAGGTAATATTAGCTTTTGCTCCATGATCTCGATTTTATCGACCTCATCGTGATATATTAAATCGTGACAATTTTTTATTGCTATTTCTCTTCACGTAATTGTAGACATTATACTCGAAACTATAACTCGATTCCACATTTGACATTAGCTACTGTCATTTTATAAAATAATGATACCACATATGATATAATAGTGATGCACACAACAATCGAGAAACAATCGCGATTTTATGTTTATGTAATTATTTGATTTTTATGACAAGAAACACATTAATTCATAATATTTATTTACTAATTAGCAAAAAGTGAATGATAACAAAATCGGGCGTTAGAATTTCGTGTTGTAGCTATAATATATCTATCATTCCAACCCAAAATTCAATTATACCACTGGATAGCTAAAGAATCAAAGAATTCATTACGATACGTAAGGAATGCAACACGTCGCGCGCGGGGGAGACAGCCCGGCCATTTTGAAAGCCATTTTGATCGGTATCGAGATTTCCATTTAGTATAATTTTCGATTCGGTGAAGCTACAACGTTCATTTAAGTTTTAATCATCAGCTCTTATCAAAATCAAATTGTGACTGTGAATATAATATGTGTTAAAATAAAAAGCCAACTTAAAATACAAGAAACGTATACGGTTGGAAAGAGCATCACAACAGCAATCAAATGGTACTAATAAAACACCATTTGATCTAGTTAAGCAGTGCTGGTAACAGATAATAATTAATGCGGCTGAAAGAATATTATATAATATAATAATAGCGATAGCGAGAGCGATGACAGTGACGATTTATAATTTTTGGCAAGGACACTGCCAACCACACTACCAGTAGTGTCGTTTACAATTAACGACACTACCAAGCGTAGAAAGAAGGCTGGAAAACTAAGTCAAGAAAACAGTACAGTTCACTTGATTTTTTATTTCATTTGTAAGTACTACAGCCCCTGGGATCATATGTCTTCTCCTGAGAAGACATATGATTTTTTTATTTTCTAGAGTTACTTTTTATTTAATAATGTACTAACAATAAATATATTTCTGAACTTTGGTGTGCTGACTATACATTTTAAAGGGAAATACAATTGTTAGTGTCTTTGATTGTAAACGACACTACTGGTAGTGTCGTTAATAGTGTACTTGCCAAAAATGTGATTTATAAAATGAAATATGATCATATTATAACACCTAATTGTTTTTTTTATCATATTCCTTAATCATCACATTTTTTATCAAATACACACACAAAATATATTAAAGGAAACTCTCAGATACTTAATTAATCGTCATAACTAAATTATCCGTTCAAATACATTCAATTTCCTGATATACTTAGTAGTAGGTATATCAGGGAATTTAATATTTTTGAATTTTGAAATTAGACAACTTCGGTTAAAGTAATAGTTAAACTATCATAAACAAGAGGAATCGATTTGGAAATATTTCATTTCCGTATCGAATGATTTCGCAACGTCACTATTTAGTATTTGTCATAACGTCGCAACACTGAAACTGTCAAATCTGGAATCGAATTAAAATTCCGAGTATAGTTTAATGTATGAAAAAGATATGATTGTAGTTTAAACGTTCAATTTTGTTATTTTTCATATCAAATCCCATTAGTTGCCTACTAATATTGAATTTTAGTATGGAGTGAAAAATTGTTAAATATGAATAATAACACTATTTAGTAAAGATAAGCGATATCTTATATTATTTCTCTCTCGCAATATGAAAAAAAGATCATAAAAAGTTTTGTTGCTTATATATCGAGTTTTGTGTTGTAAGAATGCCAGCAGATAGGTGATTAACCTATGTTTAATATTGGCTTCATGCTTACGTCGCATTATTTTTATTATTTCTATCTCAACCTAATGCGCTGAGATAGTTTTTTCCTAGTTTATAACTTTTTGTCATCTACAAAATATACACTGACCATAGCTAACTATCTCGCCTAGTTAAGAGAAATGTCAGTTGTCGATGATGTCTGTTGATGATTAAATGTCAAATTTGTTTCAGTTTCTAAAAGAATATGGCCGTGTTAGGGCCGAGTGCAAGTGTAAATATGAACGGACATAGTAATATTCATAGTCAGTTAACAAAATCATTGGAAAGAATATTAGAAGATGCTTACTTAAGTGGTGAATTAAAATTGAGCGGACGAAAGTTAAAAGAATTTCCTAAACCAGTGAAATTTGATTTAAGTGATACAGTTGTAGCGGGTAAGTCGAATTTATAAATAAATCGCCGACGTTCATATATGTTCCGTATTGGATACACTGTTGTTTAAGTTTATTATCTCATCTAATTTTTAGTTATTGTTAAATTCAGACAGACTAGTTTGTTTATTTACCGGTCTCGCGCCTACGCTGCGGCCGGGTCGTTAGATCGATCGAAAACGATAACGGTCAACAAAAACAGTTTGAAGCTATGAATAATTTTTCAAAACTCGTTTCCTCATTATCGTAATTAATAACTTGTAAGGGCTATTTATAAGCAGCCGCGTCTTAAGTTAAAAAACTGACACTGAAACTTTGCCAAGTGCATTATAGCGTATCCCCCCATTTAGCAACTTTACGAGTTTTGATAGCGTCCGTTTAAACGCATTAATATTAATAATATTTATATAATATGTAGTTACGCTACGCTTTAAAAATCTAATATATCTGATTAAATTTTTGTTAGGAATGTAACAATAATAGTCTGTCTATCAATTTAAGATTCTTTCGAGTAGGTAGATTGATTCACGTACCATATATTAAAAAAGATAAATGAAAATAATTCCAAAAGCTTTTCCAAGTTGGTGGATATAGTTATTAATCTAAAATACTTGATAACACATTAATATTAAACATGTTGTATATAAATATATTACTTTCTCTTGGGGTGAGATAATTTCCTATGTATTAATAAAGTATAAAGCAATATAAAATATATATCTATACATTAAAACTGTAAATGTGTAGTATACATGCATCGATGATTATTCTAGAAAAAAAGGTTGATTTTAATAATCAAAAAATTTCAGAATTACTTGTTGATGCATTACTAAATAGCTACCGATGGTTACTTGGACAGTTTTGGTTTATTTATTAATAAAAAAGTTTAACACAAGTCTATGTATAACACTAATTTAGTAATTTACCTGTATTATTTTCGATTAAGTATCTATTCCTGCTTCTATAATGACCATGTTGTTTTCCTGTCTGGAGCACATTAGTTAGACACACATATTTAACCCTGATTGTAAGTGATAGGCTAGTGTTATATCTTACTATCAGGAGAGTATGTGCTAGTTGACTCTTTTATCTTATAAAAACTTAAAAACTAATGTTTATAAATCCTAATTGAAAAAAAAAATACTGATAATCAATTTCTAGGCAAAGACATGATCAATAATATTTTTTTCCTGTATAATATTACTGATGACATATACAGGCATCAGAAGAGTCACACATAATCAAGTTTATTGTGCTTTATCTTGATAACCTACTTTGAATTTATGAGTGGTCTACTGTTATCTCAAAGTTTGTTATGGAATGAAAGATCAAAACAATTTTCAGGAAGTTACTAATGTTTATTTTCTATAGGGACATTATTTTTTAAAGTGTTTTAAAAGTGAATAAACCATGCTTCTAAATTAGCAGACTTTTAGATCACTAATACCATGTTCCATCGAGCGAGTCATAGTGGCTGAAGTGGCAATAGGCTTACCACCTATTACATCAGGGCCCTAGTACCTTGGCTAATCGTGGGTGTTCTTGTATATCTACTGGACTTACAAGTCGTGGCTATACTAGCACACTTCTGCCTACCTCTTCAGGTATAATACGCGTGAAGGTGCTTTTTTTGAGTTATAGTGTATATGTATATATATTCATAAAAACATGAATCGTCACAAAAAAATGATACATTTCTTTAACTAATGTAGCCTCTGGTTAGAAACAAAGTGTATTTCTTTCCTTTTGGAGAGACATTTGCCAGCTTTCTACAACATGATATATAGAAATCTGAGAGTTTAGAAAATGTGATCATTGTTAAAGAATTAATTTTTTGACATAGAGCTAAAAATGGAAAATAAAATTTAGCGATAATAATTGCATGTCTCCAATATACACCAAAGAAGCACTTAAGTTGTAGCAGTGCACTTCTTAAGTATATAAAGTTACTACTCCAAAATTCTACTACTATTGCTGTGGTTCATGGTTTCCTTGAATGTTTTGGCACAGAAAAGGATATAATTTTCTGAGTGTCTATAATACTCAGAAAATTGGACCTAAAATTATTTATCACCAGACTTCCTAATACTACACAGACTAATATTGTTTGTTGCTTGTTAACACTAATATCAGTAGATACTCTTAACAACAATGTGCCGTGAATATATAGTATTCCTAACTATTATTATTTACTATTCAACTGTTTAATCTCTATTTCTCATAGTATCATGGAGTTGGTACTGACAAAATAAACTGGCTGTGTGAGAGTGAGATAGTTAGCTGACCATGTGAGAAAAGGATAGATGTTTAATATTGCATACATATTGTTGTTAAGAGTACCTATATCTTGATGGGCGCAAGTGACAATATAACAAGTAATGCTTAACATATAATTCTCTATGTACGCATCCTAGCCCTAACTATCATACATTTTGTTGATTGTGTCTTCTCAATCAACACATGACAGCTGCACTATGCACTAGAGAACTGCCTTTGATATATTTTCAACGCCATGACTTTTTTGAACTGTTAATCATTCCAAAATAGAACTGTTTATTTGTGATACTAATAGACACACGCTCATATTTTGTTTAACCAATGCTCTTGAATGTAATAAATCAAACAGCTGCTCTTTTCATAACACGCCACTTGGCGTCGGCAGATAGTTGAAACAGTACTGCTTTGTCGTTGCTTGTTACAAGTGGATTGTTTTTTTAACAGCAGTGACTACTGATTTTTGTTTGTTTTACATTGCGTGTGGGATGTTAGATAAATATTTTAACACTTCAGCTGTTTCATTCGATGTACCTATGTGTTTTAATTATTTTTCACATAACCGCAAGGAAATTTTATGATTTTCGCGCAAATATATGCACGCAACACCCCTTTGTTACCTAATAGATAAGATGTGTTGCAAGATATGTATCAATTAACGTTGAATACATTCTTTCTTAGAATATACGATATCAAAAAAGAGCTGTGATAGTAATTTTATTATTTAAGCCGTTATTTCAAATAAGAGACTTTATTATCGATTCTAAAAATGTCCGCTTATTGTGGGTGCGTAATAGCATTCACCTCTGCCTACTCCTTGGAGGATATAGTCGTGACGATGTTTTTTTTTATAAAATATTTACCATTAATGTAATACTACATATTTTATGTTCTTCACAATGGGTTTTGTTTTCAGGATTCCATACTCAAAGGCTAAAACAGAGCCCTATTACTAAGACTCCGCTGTCCGTCCATCTGTTTGTCCGTCTGGCTGGCTGTATCACATAAAGTGTGAATGCTAGAAGGTTGAAGTTTTCACAAATTAAATATTTAAGGAGGCTCCCATACGACGAACATGATTTTTTGGCATTTATTCAAGTAACAGTACGGAACATTTCTGCACGAGTCCATTATCTACAAAAAACGAAAAAAAAAAAAACATTTATTGTATGGAATCCCCCTTAAATATTTAGTTTATAAGGTTTTTTTATTTGTTTTAGC
>DVZL01007530.1:0-10704 GCA_018236625.1 Lasaia peninsularis
CATCTATGTTCATCACACAAATGCCTGTCCCCGTCGGGAATCGAACCCGATCCTCGCGGTTAGTCGATGTGGTTAGGCGTGTACGCTAGCCGCTGGACCATTCATGTAATCAATAAATTATGTACTAAGTATATCTTAAAATTACGCATTATGATATAATTTTAAAGTAAACAAATTATATACTTGACGTCATCTATGTTTCTAACACAAATATCTAAGTCCGTCGGGAATCAAACATAAGCATTGTTGATCTTTGAGGCAGTCAGGTCAGGCCACAAAATCAGTCTGCTTTATATATTATGTATAATATTATAAATGAATATAAATTTTAAAATTGTCATGAGCGGTACACATATTATAAAAGCGAATCAAATAATATTTAAGTTGCTTTTTGTAAGATTAGAATTACGTAAGTACATTAGGTCAAAACCCCCGCCACAAAACAGCGACGCACCTATAACATATATGGTGTCTGTAGACCTTAGTTGTACGACTTACATTCGAGTAGTTTAAGTTCGAACCCCGCCCTGTACCAATGAGTTTTTCTAACTTATTTACATTTTTTGTGTGGTCTTACGGTGAAGGAAAACATCGTGAAGTACCCGGATTCATTGAATTCGAACTAGGCCTAACTTCCCTTATGGCTTGAAGAGGTCAGATGGCTGGTGATGATGGTGGATAACTGGTGTTAGTCTAATCTAACAAACTAATAACTAATAAACTAGTCAAATCACCTAGATTCGGTAGATGATCCCAATAACATCTGATATAATACGAAATAAAGACGAAGAATAACAAGAGATAAATAAAATCGTCAAAATAATAATTTGAAATCGTAACTATCTGATTATTTACTTTTAAAAAAAGTATAGGAAGCAAAAGAAAAACAAGTAAGCAAGAACACCGGATGTGATTTAATTAGAATTTTAAAGCTTGTTTTAAATTTTAAATGTCAACCTCGAGTTTAAAATTAAAATAAACTAAATTTTAAACAAAATCTCCCAGAATTTAAATAAAGTACAATAATTTTTGTCAATATTAATCTTTGTTGTTCGTTAGGAATAAAATGATTAAATTATCGGAGCTTTTTTACTTCTACAAATAACCTCTATGCCTTTAACTGTATTGTTCCAATTCAAAAGGAGCTACGGAATTCAAAGTTTCCGCCTCCAGAATATAATACATTAATCTGAAACATTATTTAAATTATGCTTAGCTATAAGTAAAGCCATCCTACATATTAATAAAATCATATTATGTAATAAAGGTAAAAAAAGATCATTTTAACCAATTCCTTTAAAATTTCACCAATAAAAATCTAAAGATATTTATAAAAAAGTAAACAGTACATTTAGTACATTTTTCTGTATTATTCTATAACTCATCAAAGAATAAAAAAAATTGTATTGGCGCCATCTGCTAGTGATTTCACGTACAATAATAGGTTGCTTAAATATTATTTTATCTGATAGTCCCGCCAAATTTTCTACTGCCCGACGTTTGTTAATTTTTATTTTCTACATTTTAATAAACTAAAACGGTCCCGGTTCCCGTGTACAGACTAATAATAAAACACGGGAATCTTTAAATTTTATCTAACCATTATTGAGTTATATATTTTTTATTTTATTCTATCATAAATAAAATATTATAGTCTCCATGATAACATACATTTTTAAATATTTATATAGGAAACGCGTGAACATTAAGGATCAATACGGCTAATGCTAGCATTATACTTTGTAATAAACCTCCCCGATCTGCCATTTTAAAATTTAAAACACGCCAGATGGTCAATTTATTATAATACTATTCAGTCTAGCTATTTACATGTAATTATCTAATATTATAATACTGAATATTAAGTTTTTTTTTTTCAAACAAAAAAGGGGTTACTTTTTTGTAGTTTTTGTACCGAAATTTTTATTGTACTGGAGTTGATTCCACCACCTTACCTATTCTTGTTGCTGTCATATCATTGCTCAGCACTGTCGTTTTAAAAAAGTAGGATTACTATTACGAGATACTAAAATTATTACATTGGAACGCAGTTTTAATATCTTAAAAGTCTACAGGGGGCATTATTATAAAAATAAGCAACAGTTAGGTTCTTATTTATTTATGTAATACTTCATTGTACACAAAACTTAAAAAATACAAAATATAGTGACAAAACAGAATGTACAAAAGGCTATCGGTATATTATCTCGATATACCGAAATTTCTACTAACCAACCTAAAATAATAATAAATATACCTAGATAAAAATAACTATAAAGAAAATTAAATAACTTGAAGGTGTAATTATATAAGTGAAGGTATCGTATACAACGAAATAAAATAATAATAGTATTCATGAGAGAAAAAACTATAATTTAATAATAAGGGATGAGAGAAGCCTATTAATTTATTAATATTACACACTTATTTACATTATTAAATATACATTACGTTACATCCTACTACTATATACTATAAATTTATAAACGCGATAGTTTGTAAGGATGTATGAACATGTATGAATGTTTGATACTCTTTCCCGAAAAAACTACTGGATTAGGATGAAACTTTACAGTAAGATAGCTTATATATTAGAATAACACATAGGCTACTTTTAACCTTAAAAGCTAAGTTAGTTAAGCTAAGGCAAATTAGTTATATATGTTTCGTTCTTTGAATTCGACAAAACATCGGACTGATTATCAAAGTAGATGGATAATTGATTTTAAACAAAATTTCAGATATACCAAGTTCCCGAAAGCGACTGTGGAACAACAACGTCCGTATAACAGAGCCACCACCAACGACCATCCGTTTCATTCCTGGCAGCACCGTGGTGGTAGAATGTGGCGCTGGAGGACATCCGACACCCATGATAGCGTGGATGAAGAACGGATTACTGCTCTCTGATGTGAGTATAATCAATTTTTTTTACAGTTTTTGATGCTTATAATTAAAATAAGTTTATCTACATTGTAACTATTTGTGCCTGCGACTTCGTTCATTTTGCGATGGTAATAGATTTATAAGATTACCTAAAAGGTAAAAAAGGAATCCTAATACTTCGCTGTTCATCTTTCTGTCTGTCAGGTGGCTGTATCTTATGAACCATGATAGAAAGTCGATTTTTTTTACAGATTATGTACTTCTGTTGCCGCTATAACAACAAATACTTAAAATAGAATCAAATATTTTTATTTTTGCCATATTTATAGATAACTAACATTCTTACCGTGGTTTCATCCGCGTGAATTATGTACTTTCTAATGCTACTTTTTAATAATGTACTCTCTAATGTACTTAAATAGCTACATCATCGTGAAGTTTAATTAAAATCCATTTAGTAGTTTTTACGTGCCAGTAACAAGCATTCATACTTACAAAATTTCGCGTTTATAATATTAATAGTTACATAGAACATGGAAAAAATGTGTAACTAAGTCAGAGACATGTATTCATTTCAGTTCGAAGAAGACACCAACGAAATAGTGTCTACTAACCCGTCAAGCATCGGCCACGTCATCAGCAAGTTGGTGGTGTCGGAGCCAGTAGATGGAGACGTCTACGCCTGTGTCGCAGTGGGGGGGCTGCAGAAAAAAGTCGCACCTAAAACTGTTTTTATCGAAGATGGTTAGAAATTAACATTTTTCAAGTTATTACATTCTTAACTAGCGGCCCGGTACGGGCTTCGCTACGTATTAAAAAATAATTGTAACATCAAAATTATTTTCTTTAAATAAATCAAACAAAAAAGTTGCAATTTCACAGCACAATACCCACCTGAAAAATGTTTCAATTTGACAACAATATGTCCATTTACAAAATGATCCACCATTTATTGAATTCATTTCCTACAAAAAGTGTGTTTATGAAGAACCCCGCTCTACTGATTTTATTCAAACTTCACATAAACAATCTAAGTACCTACTAAATATTCCAAATAATGTTTGGTTTGGATAGGTGAGCCCATTCTTAAGTTGTGAAATTACAACGAAAAATGGTATTGATTGCCTTCATCTAGAATAGGATAATAAGTGTAATAAGAATCACGGGACCTAATTTAGTCGGTTAATCATGGGTGCATAGTACCTCTGTGTACCTACCTCTTAGGATATTACAATATTTTCTATTCATTCATTCATCCTATTTACTTAGTAGAACTCCTGTTATAAAATTGCACCTTATTATTTTCAGGTGAAGCATCAGACATGTTGGTGATTGAGCCTACGAAGCCAATTATCACTACCTACTACAAACAAATAATACAAAACCAAGACACCAGTCTGACTCTACCATGTTCAGTGTATACGACCACACCATCACAAATGTTCTGGCTGGATAGGGACGATAAGCTGGTGTTCGAGAATTCAAGAATGCGGGTAGGTTTTGATGTTTAATCTTCTCTAAATAATGTTAAACTAGAGATTTTCGCTTGACGGAGTTGAAAGTGAGTCTGTTGTGTAAAATTATCGCATTTTTATATATTTTCCACGGTTTTATTCGGATATTTTGTGTTGTTTGCTTTGTTATGGGTTGTGGAAAGATATCCAAAAAAAGCCTGCTTCAAAGTCTACCGACCAATAACGACTCCTTCGTGTCTTAGTCACTACGTAGACATTGGCGAAATCTCGTTGCCCCCGAGCAATGGACAAATGCCATTCAAAAAGAAAAAAAAATGTTAAACTAGGTTTTGCTGGTACTTCTGCTGTCACAAACTAAACTTAAATTAAGTTATCACTATCTTCTTTTAACGTCAATAAAAGAAAGAGACTATATACTTTTAATCTTATCTCCGAAACGGTTGTACCGATTTTGACGGGATTATCACTGCAGGTAGCTAATGTAATAAGGAAAGGCTTAGGCTACTTTTATTTTAGAGTTTTATTCTAGAAATGTATAAAATAAAATAATTTAAAAAAAAACGCTGACGAAGTCGCGGGCACAGCTAGTATAAAATTAAAATTAAAAATGTTATTCTTTTGCAGATACTGCCATCTGGTGCTTTACAAATAAAAGAACTATCTTGGGATGATATGGGAGAATACACTTGCATTGTAAAAAATATGTACGGGAAAACGTCTATCACTACCTTTGTGTACCCGTCTGTACCTTGAACTACTCAAAATCACGACCTATTCTTACCCGCCGAAAACAAGTCGATGTTCCTATTCGTGTTGTTTGTATGTAAAGAATATTTAACTAGTATATAAGTAAAACTGAACCATGTACTTAATATTATTAAGAAACTTACATATATAGAACCAATCACATTTTTTAAACTACTTTAATTTATAAAACCTGTAGTTTAATGTATGTTGACTTATGACTCAAAGTATTTGTATATTTGGTTTTTTTAAATAGTGTTAAGTTTTTATTTATTACTTTTTAATATTGTTTACGTTTAATATAGCGCCATCTGTCGATAAATAGTGTAACTACGTGTGATGGTAGAAGTTGCGATAATATTCAAAAAAAACAACAGATGGCAATATTTTGTAAAGTAGAATATTTTTCGTAAATAGAAGAAAAAACTTGCAGGCGTTTCTTACGCCAATTATATTTCTGCATGTCAAGATTAGCCTGAAACCTAATTTTTTAACTCAAAACTATACTTCTGAGAATTGTGAAACTTAATTTATTATCTACTTATAAAAAAGATATACCTAATTATAATTATCTGTGATTTGACATAATAAATGTTTTATAGTTACAAATACATTTATTATTTTTACTAACTGCTAACTAACTAACCCAGTAGTGATCCTTGTAAAGATATATAATAAACTTTGATATAGAATAAGATACTAAACTTATCTATGATGCATACTCTTGGTAAGAGGCCAAGAATAGAGATGGTAAAATAGTAGGTAGATATAAACTTATTTATGGGCTTAATATTTCAGTCTCATAGACAGAGCGGGCGCCGTGTGTTAGGCCACTTCATTGAGTTACAGCACTAATCAGTCTCTAAATAAAAGCGTATTAAAATATTGTGAAGAGTAGGAAAAAATTGTCAAATTTATTCTGTGCGGTTTGTTTGTTAATAATTTTATTTATATATTTAACACTTTATTGTACATAGGTAATATTAAGGTAAACAAACAAAAAACAGCACAAAAATTGAGCTTATCTTACCTACAGCTAATCTAGGATAGCAAAAACACAAAAAAAAGGAAATGGGTTGGGTAATTCTCTTGGTAAACTTTCTATTTATAATTTTATAGTATTTGTGATGTTATCTCAATAGGAAAAAAATTATAAATATAGGTGTGCGAGGTATGTAGCAGCGATTTATAAACGTAAACTTAACCTTTGTCAAATGTTAGCCGGTCAAACTGCTGCGTGCCTGGCGCTCACAAACCAGTTGACTCGACATTCGTCTATTCAGCTTCAAAGTTTCATGTCATAGGGATGAGATGTCCCTATTGTAACTAGTGAAGTATTTTGAATGCTGTATTTCAGTAGAGAAAAGACAACTGATTAAATATGACGAAACGAACTGGTTCAAACAATACTTTTTAAAATAAAAAAAATATATATTAAATTTTCAATGCATAATATAAGGCAAGTAGACAATGCACAACTCAACGGTAACAAACTGGATCTAATAGATTCCACTACTTTCCTGGGGATTACAATCGATAAAAAGTTATAATGGGACCCACACATTGATAAGCTAGCAGCCAGACGAGTTCAGCAGTGTTGGCTGTTAAAAGATGAGGCAGTTAACTGATTAGACATCGCCAGTATTGTTTAAAATAATTTATTTTCACAGCATAATAAAAAAGGTAAATTCACACCTATTATTCCCGAAGGAATAGGCAGAGATGTGCTAGTATATCCACGACTCGTGAGTCCAGTAGATATACTAGAACATCAACGATTAGCCAAGGTACTATGGCCCATGATGTGATAGGTGGCAAGCCTATCGCCACTTCGGGCACATTCCAAACCCGGGCAATGTAATGCTTACCCAGAATAGTCTGAAGAACATTTAAGAAAAGTTTTCCGATCTGGGAATTAAACCGGAACCCTAATGAACTAATAGTCTTAACAGGCGACAGCCGTACCATTACACCACAGATACGATCACACATTCACTTTAATGTCGTATGGAATTCTTCTTTGAGAGAGATCCCCTGTGATAAATATATTTGTTATGCAAAAGTCAGCCATAAGGACAATTTAGACTTAGGCCCAAGAGTCTACGTCAAGGAAAAATTAAAAAAAAATGTGGTCACACCCATAACCCAATACGGTAGACAGAGCTGAATATGTATCCACGATTGGGCAAGTCCGTGGACGTATCGGACACAAAACCCGGGTTTCCTCACGATTTTTTTCCTCAACGTACGTACACTCAGAAAATGTACTTAAGCTTAGAAAAATTCATTAGTAAATGGCGGAGTTCGAACCTGAAAGCTATCGTAAAGATAACCCGAAACGCGTACCACTAGGCCAATTCAAATAAATTAATATTTTTATATCAAATTGAACTCTTACTTGAAAATTTGATATTACCTATGTATATGCTTATGAAAACATTGATGCTTTTAAGAGAAATTGTGATATATACCCTGTAAATACAAGGAACTAAAACAATCTTGCTATACATGTGACTTGTCTCCATTGAATAAGTAATTCCTTCATGGACCAATATATACGTTTTTACAATAAACTTCCCGACCGAAATACCTTTAAATAAATTTAGAAAAAATGTATTAAATCTAAATTATATTATAAAAGGTTATTATTAATAATGTTGTAGAATATGTAGATTGTAAGTAGATGACAAAAATGCTTGGGATTAATTAGGTATTCCTTTTTCAATTTCTTTTGTTGTTGTAGAATGTAATTTTTTTTATTTAGCAAATAAGAAAAACAGACAATCCAGTTGAGTTTCTTTCGGCGGATCTTGTGTTTGCGTGTGCGTGCTATCAGAAACCAGAGTGGGTGCGTTCCGATACGGTGATATATTTGAGAATTATATAGACGCGTCACAAGAACCGCTTGTAAGGTCTATGCGAAATAAAATGTTTTCTATTCTATTCTATAAATCTGAATCTTAGTAGGTATAACAGAGGTTTTGAACATTAAAGATATAAAAATATACAAAAACTTTTTAGCATACACGTCGACTCCACAGCTTTCTTATGAACAAATAGTAACAGCAGCTAGAATGTACGTCAGACCTTGAATTTACTGAGATCTGTCGTCGACTCCTTTCTTTGGATGTACAACTTCCACAGATATACAGACAAATAGATAAACGAACAAATATATAGACAATCTACAACTAAAAATGTAGCAATCAGACCAACGGACAAATAATAATCAGATAAGTAGATAGGCCAAAGTTTCTTTTTTCTAGTGTAGAATTTTCACACACAAATGATTTAGGTACAAACGAACACATAAACGTACTGACAGACAAGCAGATAAAACATGATCAAATGATCGAACACAAATACATGTTTTTGGTACTCTTGATGTTGAATACAACATATCGAAAAACTTACATACCGATATATTATATGAATATCTTCACTCATTACCCTGAGAGGCGTGAAGACCCCATCACCCTCTAGTCGAATAATCTAGAATTACTCGCCTATACATCTAGAAATATGAAACTCCTAAGCAACATGTTTTTAGCCTTTAATCTGGAAAAAATGCTGACCCGGCGAACTTCGTACCGCCTAACGGTCAATGAATGTCGTATTACCTTTTAAATGAATTAATTTGGGTTTTGATAAACGTAATACAATGATACAAAATAAATATTAATATAGATAGATATATAAAAGTATTTTATAATTATGCATAGGTAATATATGTACATACAGAAAGGGAATAAATCCTAGAAATTGTTTTCGGAAATTGAAACTTTAATTTACACGAAATAAATTTCTGAACGCATGCATAAATATCAATCATTACTTGCAGTATTTGACAGGATGGACAATAAATGTTTGACATGTAGGTACTATACATTCATTGAAAATGATTTTTAAGATGTATTCTGCTATTCGGGGCGGAGACGAATGCAACGAATCAAAAACCATGAAAATTGGTGCAGCACATCTTGAATTATCACGCCGTATTTCATTGAAATCGACTTAGCAGCAATAAAATCGACGTTATCAATAGCTAATCTAAGCTATTTATGACGAAAAAAATATTGTTATTTATCAAATGTTCAAATTATTTTACCATCGGAGATCTATGTTATTCTAAAGTAACAAATGTGTTTTATCAAAATCGTTGTAATAAAAGTAAATTATAGGCGATTCCGCGTAACAAGACGTGAGCAACAGGCAATGCTGATAATTCTGCTGCCCGTCCGCTTTTTATATAATAAGAAATTAAAAAACAGAATAAACTTAATATATGTAAAGAATGCTCCCATACAACAAACGTGATTTTTTTTCTGTCTCCACAGATAACGGTATATAACCCTTCATGCGCGAGGCCGACTCACACTTGGCCAGTTTATTCCATTTGAAAAGTATAACATGTATGTAAGTAAGTGTAGTTATTGTGCAGAGAAATTGAAAAGAATCGCTAAATGTGTTGCTAAGCGCAAAGCTCGAGAGCGGCTGAACCGATTTGGATGATTTATTTTTATATGTAAAAATAGGAAAAATTCAAAGAACATAGGAAGTATATAGATTCATAAATAAACTGTTATTAGCTCTCAATGTCGGGTGGTACGAAGTACGTCTGGTCAGCTAGTACTTATATAATAATTTCAAAGTTACGTATTCTTTAAAAGACTTGTGCTATCAGATCGTGATTAAATGATCATGTGTAATTAAAACATCAATCAGTTTCTGAGATTAACCACCGTAAAGACGTGCAGACGTGGCTTCTGAAAGGTGAGGGACATCGCTTTTTAGGGATCCACGTTGAATTTTTGATGTATTTTTTATCATTGCCTCTGTGGTCAAGTGTATTCAATGTCTGAATTTAATTCTTGAGGCACAGAATACTTGAGGTTTCGACTCCTGGATAGAACAACTTGTTCTATGAGTTTTTTCAGCTCATTTAAAAAAGTTTCTGAGATGGATTTGTGCCCAATACAGCGACGGACTTGCCACCTGTCACATCTTAGGAACTAGTGTCGTCGGCTATTCGTGGGTGTACCGCTGTCTACCCCTATGAGGATGCGATCGTGACGATATATATGTTTTTCAATCTGACGCTAGATGGCACTAAACGATGTTTCATTGCGGTATTATACAGTCACCTGAGCAAAGCTCGGTCACCCGCTTCAAAAATACAAAATAAACAAATTTCTTTTTACGCACCTGTTCAATGTTTTTTTTTAAATTAAATTAGATATAAAATGTAGAGTTTTTGAGTTTCGCAACAACGAAATCGTGGCTAACTTGTCACTGCCACTTTTCATAAGCCGTTCTCTTCGTATTATGTATACACTAGAGGTAGTCAACCTTTTTCAGTTAAAAACCTTATTGCGTAAAATAACTTATAACTTAATCATTATCTATCGATCTAATCGTTTGATATTCGATTTTAATTTAGCAATTATTGTATTTACCTACTTTATTTATTTATACCGGCGATGTCGGAAACGGCTCTAACGATTTCGTTGAAATTTGGAACCTTTTTTTTTTTTATCGTGTGGAAAATCCTCCTAGGATACCCACCACTTTCGGGGGAAGCGGTGGGTTATGTCAGACT
>DVZL01007531.1:0-10704 GCA_018236625.1 Lasaia peninsularis
CCCCGTCGGGGATCGAACCCGAGCCTCGCGGATAGTCGATGCGGTTAGGCGTGTACGCTAGCCACTCGGCCAACGAGTATATCTCATAAACGAAATAGCTAGAAAGTTGGTATTTAACGCATTAAAATTAAAACTTTTTTTTTAGTTTTTTATGTTTAATTTATTGTATTTTGCCATAAACTAATTAAACTTTAAGTTTGCAATTTTAAAAAATAATAAATATTTTACATATTACAAATATTGAAAAAACATTCTAAAAATATTTTATTCAATATTAGTACTACAAAAATAAAACCGAATGGCTTAAAAAAAGTCTACTGTTGGTAAACCTAGTAGTCTTAGTGGTGGAAAGCCTAGTGGTACGTGTTAATGACGGTTTAAAGATCACATTTTGAAAATCTAGGTGGCGTTGGTTAATTTTAAATCACACAATTATATTTATTTTTATAACTTTATACCAATGCCACATAGTTTTTCTCAAACCTGAACATTAGGCTTAGTGTACATACGACACTAATAAATAAGGGTCAGGACACACCAATCTTGGGAGTGCTCACATTATGGGCAGGGTTGAGGTTTCGAGATCAACTGTCTTGGGCCAAGTACAGTGCAACCTACTTCAAAGAGTACGCACTTCGGACTTCTAATTCGGTGATGCAGGTTCGAACCCTTCCATGTACCAATAAGTTTTTCTAACTGAAGTACCGTTCCTTCGTGAGGAAACCCGGGGTTTGTGTCAGAAATGGCGACGGTTTGCCACCTGTCACATAATGGAACCCAAAATCGTCAGAGGTACTTATGCACCCACGACTAGTGGGTGCATAAGTACCTCTGCCTACACTTTCGGGGATATGGAAGTGATAATATATTTTTTAAATATATTTCCCTCTGATTGTAACTAGAAGTAATAAAACCTATCGCTTGTTTTGTACTTTATTGAGTTCGCAATCGGTTCACAAACATTAATATGCGAATATGAAATACGATATAAAATATTGGCTCCCATTTATGCGCCAGTATATATTAAGGCTTATCGCTCTCTGTCCAAATAGTAAATTCATGTGGCAGTTTAGCTTTTTATACGAAAAAATTTAGATAAGCTGTGTCATCGAGAGCGGACATTTTGTGTTTGATAAAGTCTGCAAAATGAGAATGTAGACATAAAAACGGGTAGAGGCGGCTTATTTATTAACCAGCTCTCCGCCCGCGGCTTCGCCCGCGTGAATTATTTTAATGAAACGGGCAACTTTTATATGGTAGAAATTTATTCGATTTATCATATTTATTGCGTAAAAAATACCCTCTTTTTAATGTCAGTTAAAAAGTAACCTAATATGTTCTTTCTCAAGATCAACTTTAGCTCTCTACTAAATTTCATCAGTATCGATTTTGTATTTTAGGCATGAAAGAGTAACAGACAGACAGAGTTTAATTTCGTATTTATAATATCTAACTAACTTTCCATTTGTGGCTTCGCCCGCGTTAATTACTTTAATAACACAGACAAATTTAAAAGAGCATAATTTTTTCCGTCTTGCAATACATATTGCGTAAAAACATATCCTCATTTTAATGTAGTCGGTTAAAAAGGAGCCAATGTCCTTCCTCAAGGTCAACTCTCTGTACTAAATGTAATCAAAATCAGTTCAGTGGTTTAGGCGTGAAAGCGTAACAGACAGACAGATAGAGTTATTTTCACATTTTTAATATTAGGTATACTAAGAAAGTAGAATTTTAAAAATCATTTTGAATAGATGACTTCTGAGGTGTTATTCAAAATTATTTGCAAATCACGTTTATTGTATGGTAGCAACCTTTATATGTTTATTTCATTTTTTTGGTATTTATTGTAACTAAATACATAATTTATATTTTTTATTCATTATTAATATATATTTTGTGTTTGCTATAGTGGCAACAGAAATACATCGACTGTGAAAATTTCAACTTACAAGCTATGATTTATGAGATACAGCCTGGTGACAGACAGACGGACAAAAAAGTTTTTTATGGTAGTTCTGTTTTTACCCTTTGAGTAAAAAAAACAGTCAATTAAAACGGTGTATACTGCAGTGATGAAAAATCAACAACTGACCGCTCGGGTTTAGTCACTTCTTTGTGCTTGCTTGATTTGCAATTCTGATACGCTAATTTTACTTTGATAGGGTACCAAAAGAATTCCCGTGTTGATCCATCGCTTCCCACTTTCCTGTGCCCTCCGGCGAACATTTACATATTAGTAGGGCTCCTGTATTATAACACCACTCTAATTTCAGAAGAGTAATTTCCCTAAGATGTAGTATACATAGTTGTTAATGATACCACTGTATGTCTTTTTTGGACATAGTATGATTTGTGCATCTGTATATTATAATCTTAGCAATTTATAAAATTATTTTTATTAATTTACTATAATAACTGTCACGGTTATTTTTGTGTAAAACCATAATCTTAAACAACGGTCAACATATAAAAAATAATCTTATTAAAATTAAAATCAATTACTATTAACAAATGATAATAAAACAAAATGAATTAACGATCTTAAAATGTTGTGACATGATCTTATCTTTAACTTACAATTAATATTAATTATGAATAACAAATATTAATATTAATAATTAATAATGAAAATGTAATAGTTGTCAGTGGTATTATAAAACTAAATTTAAATATTGAAAAGCACTATTATTGTACCTAATACTTTTACAAATAAGAAATAACATCTATTCAAATAAATAAAATTAGATTTTTTTATGTAATATTAAAATAACCGCTCCTTTTTAATGTTCACAAGACAAATATACCAAAATAATATTTTTGTTTGTCTATCTCTCTGCTTGTTCCTTCTAATTTCTGAAAGGACCAATTTTGACTTTCACTGGCAGACAGCTGATGTTATAAAGAATGGCTTCGGCTACTATTATTTTGCTAAATTGAAACTTGGACGAAGTCGCGGGCACAGCTAATTGTATATAAATAGAAAGGACAAAGCAATTTTAAATGGCCCTTTATTATTTTAGCGTGCGGACGTTCCGTCGCTTTAGTTAGTTAGGGCTGGCCTTTCTCGGTGATTGCGTCTAGCCTGAGGCCTTTTCACTGGTTATTCTATAGCCATGTCGATGGTCTGGCTGGTCCAGGGATTTTGTTAGACGTTTTCCATTACGATAACCGTTTTACTATCAATACAATGGAATCACAAAACTCTTTATGAAGGACGGCTTTGCAAAAAATATATCCCATCTTTTGATTGACATTAATACGACATAGTTTTAACTTATGTTAAAATTTACGCTTGATATTTTCTTTAATTGGACTTCTTCACACTAACTTAACACTATCTTGCACATCATGCCTAATAGCCTCGGCCACAGGACAGCGACACACCTACAACATGTATAGTGTCAAAAGGCCACTGTTGTCTCTTACCATCAGTAGACCCTCGAGCTTGTTCGTTGTCTTATATAAAAATATATAAATAAATTAAAATAAATACGTGTGGCCCTCGGGACTGCCGCGGTAAAACTATCAAATAGCATTTTTATCAACTTATGGAATTATAATATTTATGCAATTTTTTTCTTTTTACTGGGAATGGACGTCACAAGATCCACATAACGAAGTTCTGCAATCTTTATAATGTAGTTTCTTCCTTTTCTTAAATCAAAACCTTCGGTATTTCATAAGTGTGGTAGCTTAACACAGTGAGTTGGTGGTAGTAAGATGGCGTCTTCAAATAAAGTGGATAAAACTAGGTTATGAAAAATGGCAAACGTAGCATTATTCGGTGTTTCAAATCGCCATATTTTTTGTCCTTATAGGCTATATTACTCCACATAGGACTCAATGGAGCCGTTCTCTATTATATTTATTTCTGTTCATTACATTTTATGTATCTCACAATGGTTTTGTTCCAGGGGACGTCGTACTTTGCACCCTGCCCCTGGGAGTGCTCAAAGTGGCGGTGGCGAATAGCGGACAAAATCAGCAAAACTTTGTGAAATTTGATCCGCCGTTGCCGGATTGGAAGGTTTGCTTCACGTACTTACTTTTGAATTAACAAAAAGAGATTAGTCTAAAAACAAAAAACCAGAGACTGATTTTCCATGTTGTAAACTTTATAAAAATAATGTCGTCATGCCCCTGCCTCTACATACCTACATATGCACCCAAAATGAACCGTCTACATTAGGTCCCACTGTATGGTAGATAAGCTCGTGGACATGTCGGACACAAAAGGAATCTCAGGCAAGCAATTGAAAAAACTTAAAGAACAAGTTACCTGATCCGGGGTCGAACCCGGGACCTCGTGCGTCAATGTCAGACATTGATATTATTCTATTCTACATAAACTATAAAGAAAAATAACCTAAGACTAATATATTGATTGTAACAAATACACGTCTACAATCTTGTTTGTGTTTTGCCACCCTGAATCTGGGACTTTTTAAACCTCTTACGACAGCTATTATATTCTTCAAACTGGAACACGACCATTTCGAACACTAACTTCATAGCGTTAACACCAATCTGGCAGATGCAGGTCTGTACTCCAATACAGCTTCTTCCCGCCAATTTCCCCGAAGTCAGTAGATTTACTATAACACCCACAATTAGCCAAGGTACCCTAGTAGCTTTTTCAGTGCTTCTACCCTCTTTAGTATAGTATGCTAAAATAGTAAAGTTTTATTTGAAGTATAGATCAAACTCAAAGTAAGTTGTCTCAATAGAGCATAGATGTATTAGCTGCGAATAACGTAACCATGAGGGATGTATAATAGCTTATATCCGTGTTCATGATATACCATATGAGTGTTGGCAAGATTATTAGATATTCGAAGGCCAACTGTTTTTTTAATATCTAGAAAAATTACACAAATTTATACAATCAAAGTACTTATTTTTATACTTAAATAGATACCAGATTAGATTTAATAAATTCCCAGACCCGCAAAATACAAACACATGCGCTGTGCTAGTCGGGAATAGAACCCAAGCCTCGCGGTTAGTCGAGAGCTTTAGACGTTAACCTTCTTGGGGTTTTACCAACAAAACCATATTATCATCAGGAAAATCGCTCGCTTATTTGCCTTCAAACATTTAAAAATATATAATATCAGGGGTTAGTTAGATTGTAATTTTAGACAGAAAAACCCCGAATGAAGGCACCGTTGTCAACGCAAACACACTCAGGGGTTTGATAATAAAATAATAACATTTAAGATGAGGTCTCCTGATATTAGGCTTTTATGTTATAGGTGGCTGCGGTGAAACGGCTTGGGTATGGAAATTTAAATAAGGTGGTTTTGTGTTTTGAGAGGATATTTTGGGACCCCAGCGCAAATCTCTTCGGACACGTCGGCACCACAACCGCCAGTCGAGGTAAATGTTCACTTTATGGCATTAAATGAGGCTTATGTTAAAACTTGTTAAAACTATGCCTATTTGGACATATCTTTGTAATTACTTTTATCATAACACTAGCTGTGACCGCGACATTGTCGGCGTTTTAATTCATTATTTTATTTTATACATTTCTAAAATAAAAGTATTAGTTTAAGTGTCTGCCATTGAAAGTCCTGTCAAAATCGGTGCAGTCACGTCATTTAAAAGAGAACTTTGAATGCAATTGCTTAAAGTGAGAAGAATAGAAAACGAGTTTGAGCGAACATTAGAACGAAGTAAACGAATGGATAGGGTTAGAGAATTAGACGACCGTAATTGCAAGTCTATATATTTAGTTCGCGTTCCATAATCATTTACTAATAATTATAAAGTTCAACGGGTGTAAACGCGTAGAATCTTTTACTACATAATTAGCACATATTCGGATATATATTAGCATAAAATTAGCTTGTTTTGGATTTAGATCAATTCGTATAACATTTCCTGAAAATCCCGATATGTTTTGATAAATCTAGAACGATATAACTGCCAATTATTTACAGTTCTCGAAATAAATTCCAATAAGCTCATTTCAAATGTTTAAATATTAATGGCCGCCATCACGTTCGCATCATTGGCATTAGTTTAATTAATCTGCTTTCATTAGTGTAGCGTACATATTGAATGCACCATGTATGTACTTATATTATGTATATGCTTGTATGTATGTATGTTTTATCTGTTCCGGCGAACTTCGTACCGCCCGCACTTAAGGTTTTGAAAAATAAATTTTCATAGATTTTCAGACCTACCCAATGTGCACACGAATTTCATTAACGGGACGAAATGGTACAAAAAGTATATTTTGTCCGTCTCCTGATTCTAAGCTACTTTCCCATACATTTTCACCTAAATCAATTAAGCCGTTTAGGAGTTATAAATAGTGTAAATAAATACAATTTTGTTTTACATAATATATAGATACAATTATATAGTACATAATATATAGTATACTATACAAAAAAAACATTATTACGCAGTGTATTTTTAAACAATATTTAGAACTTTGATCTGCCTGTTAATATTTTAGATCACGCCAAATTTACTGTACGGATTTCTAGTGCGGTAGTACCACTACGTTTACGCTAGATGGAGTTAAAATAAGTCGGGTATACATTAATGTTCATAGTAATTAATATCGTTCCGTATCCAAAGGGTAAAAAACGGAACCCTATTACTAAAACTTCGCTGTCTGTCTGTCTGTCTTTCGCCAGACCTTATCTCATGAACCGTGATAGCTAGAGAGGTGAAATTTTCACAGATGGTTTATTTTTTTTTAATGGAAATTATCCGAGTTAAATCTTGAGTTTGTATTGCACATGCAATAACAATAACATTCTTGTAATTGGAACTAGAATTTTCTACATAGAATTTTTTCCTCGTGTTGGTCCAAGTCCCCCATGTATAATAGACCATCTGTCTTTTATGATTTTTGTGATTCCGAAATTTACTTTAAGACAGCGAACAAGCAAACCAGTCTCATGATGGTAAGGTACATTATATATAGAGGTTGTCGCACCTCGTCACTCTCTGTGGTCAAGGCGTTAGACCGTGTGTGTAAGTCTACCGGTTCCCTACCCTCCAAACCGGAACATCACATTATGGAGGCAAGAATAGGTAAAGTGGTGGAAGCCTATGATGTGCAACCCTATCCCTATGGAGTGTATGTAGAGAAGCAGATGGTCTTTTTTACATAGGACCGGATCAACACGGCAATAAAAAAGGCCAAAAGCCTTTAAAAATATTGAATTTAAAAGAAAACATGGCCAGGGCCGGGTGGAACAATGTTCGCCGACACAGCTAGTATACAATAAGGTTAATAGTATGAATATAACATCCCAAAATTCAACAGATTACCAGTACCACATTAAGTCTCCCCAAGGATGATACATATAAATTATTCGGGTGTAAATAGTTTAAAACGTAGGAACAGCGGTGGCCGACGCGATAACAAATTAAAAGTTGAATAATTTAACGCCGCTGAGCAACCCTGAGGGGAACCCGCTAATAAATCACGGGAACGAGTCAAGACAAGCTATTTTTTACGTTATGCTTTAGTACACCTCCTTAGTTCTTTGTTGTGAACGCTGCTAACTTCATTAGGACCCTACCTGATTATCAAAACCAGAACGATGAATACTTTACAAGATTCTTTCGTTCCGAAACCGAAACGGATAAAGTAGAAAGTGGCTCTAGGTAGAGCACTGTGCAACTGTTCCACCGATTGGTTTACTGCTTTTAATAATCGTGTTCAGAGATCGACATTGTTATGTCTTATCATCAGAAGAATAATTTGTGGGTACTATCTTGATTTACCTAACCCTGTTGCTTCAGAGCTGACCATTGTCATTACTTTTAATCAGAGACTCATATGCTTGTGTCTTCTGCTTCACCTTACCCATTTCTAGTATCATATCAGATGATATCGGTGTCTAGGATTCCAGTAGACGCAAAGGGTACCATCTGATCTCTGCAACCCAGAAGGGAAACTAGGTACAAAACTAAATTAGGTCGAATTCAATGAATCTGAGTTTCCTCACGTTTATTTTCTAAAAAAAGTAAAAGTGGAAGGAGTTCTTTATAAGAATATAGCTGTGATAACTGTAATTCAAAGGAGTTGGTACAAAATTGACTTATCAGAAGCCGGCATCGTGTTGGCAACTAATAGTGTTGCAAATGATCTGTGGTAACTATTTTTCAGCCGGTAGCCAGAGGATAGAAAGCTACCACCAGTTTTTCGATGAAAAAGTTCACTTGGTTGAATTTCACATTGAAGCTAGTTTAAATACTTTCTCTAACTGAAAGTTTACTTTGTACTGAAATACTTTATAATTTTATCCTTTGTCTATTTTGTGAGCTTTCTGAGTTTTGTGGCCCGATTTTAATGTACCAAGGAGTATATTATAAATAGCTTAAAATTTAATAATTACGTAAATACAAATAACAAAGGAGGTAATATTCTAATGTAACAGGAAACTAATAACAAGCTAAGTGCAAGTTGGATTCGTGCAAACTAAGGTTTCGTACTATTGTCAAGAAAAACTGCAAAAAATGACGTTTTTTGTATGAGAATTTAAATATTTGTTTAATTTTTTTTTAGATAATGTAAAATTTCAATGAACTATGAAAATTTCAATTTTACATCTGTCACGCTTCATGAGATACAACCTGACGACGTATAGATAGATGGACAGCGAAGTTTTAGTAATAGGGTTCCGTTTTTATCTTATGGGAGCAGAACCCTAAAAATTACCTATAACTTAAAGTAGGAAACTCAACATAAAATCGAATTATATAGTGACACTGAACCCATCGCCTGCGAGTGCGACTCGCATTCGGCTGGTTTTTGTAATCTTACATTTTTGGTCTTATCCTCAATCTATTTTGTTGTTATGTCGTGAAAATTATGTGAGAACTGCAAGGTAGAGTGTTCGAGAGCTGTTTGGTGGGTTCTTTACCTGATAAGGAACAAGATCTGGGCCTTTGACTCATTAACTTTGACTGTACTAAGACAAGCGCTCTTAAAATAGTATGTATGTATTATAGATTTATAAAAGACGCATTTTTCATTTGAGGTGTCCCGCATTTTATTTATTAATTTTCAAAACGATTCAAAAAGTTAATTTAAAAAAATATCAATGAACAAACTTTTTTTCCCTAACGTCTTATTAAGATTAATAAGGCTTGATTTTAGATCGGATGGCATTCGAATACACGAAGTCATGTTTTCTCACCGTAAGAGCACTCCGACAACCCACTTAAATTAGAAAAACTCATTGGCATATGGCGAGTTTCCAACCTAAACTACTGGAAACGAAGTCCGAAGCTATAATGATGATGATGAGAATGATATACTCCATAACAAAATGGACTAATGAGACTCCATAATAAAATAATCACTTACTTAAAAAAGTACCTTCACGCCTTTATCCCGGCACCCGAAGGGGTTGGCAGAGGTATGCTAGTATATCCACAACTCAAAAGTCCAGTAGATATACTAGAACATATACGATTAGCCAAGGTACTAGGGTCCTGATGTGATAGGTGGTAAGCCTATCGCCACTTCAGGCACATTCCAATTCCAGGAAATGCAATGCTTACTCAGAAAAATCTGAAAACATTTAAGAAATTTTGCCCGACCTGGGAATTGAACCCGGGACCCTAAGTGACTGTCTTAACAAGCGACACCTGTACCGTTACACCACAGAGTTTCTTAAACTTTTTTTTATAATCCATAGGTGAACTGTTCCTTTTCTGGAACTTGTACAACGCTCCCGTGCTGTTGGCGCTGGTTGCGGGGGAGGCTGCCGCGGTGATGGAAAACGTCACCGATGACGTCATCGTGGGTAGATGTATTGCCGTACTCAAGAGCATCTTCGGCCACGCTGCTGTGCCCCAGCCGAAGGAATGTGTTGTGACAAGGTAATATTTAATACTTTTTCCTGCAGTAACATTCATATCTTCACTGTATCTGGTCCTAGATAACGCGAGGTTTATCTTTTTGTCTGTAAAAACCACTATAATCAAACATTCTGGGCAAACAGGGTATTTTTTTATCGAATAAGGAATCGAACGAGAATAGAGTTCTTCTGATGGTAAGAGACAATTGTGGCCTATGGACACCATAGTTGTTATAAGGGCGTTGCTGTCCTGTGGCTGGAGTGTTAAGCCTGGTATGCAAGTCTACCCTACCCTACCCTCCGGACCGGAAGACGACTTCGCATTTATGGCGGTAGGAGTAGATAAGGCGATGGATCCCTACCCGAGCGAGTTGCAGCACAGCACTCTACCACCAGTAGTCTTGCTGGCAATTACCTTGATAACCCATGCTCACTTCTCACAAGCTGCCTGGTAGAAAGACAGATGGTCTATTCTACATAGAGGTCCAACACGGGGAAATTTTGATTGGGGAAATAATTTTGATACACACTTCTATTGTATTGCTAGGTTTTATCATAGTCGGTTTAGTAGAAGTAAAGTTAACTTCAATTGAAAGAATTGGGAATCTCAAGTTTTATGTCAGTAAATAAAACACACACCTATAACTAGAGATGGTCGTTATTACAATAACAGGTTATAATAACATGTTATCCATGCACAACAGGTAACGAAATTATTGAATTCTTACTTATCCTGTTATTGCTGTTGACTGTTGTTAGATCTGTTGTCAATTGAAATAATATCGAAATAAAGAGCAAAGGAGAGGTAAAAAAAAGGTCGTCGCTTCTCGGACTACGAATTTTAGACGTTTCTCTAATT
>DVZL01007532.1:0-10704 GCA_018236625.1 Lasaia peninsularis
TAGAAGTAAACCTTTTCGTAGATAATACCTAATTAATTAAAATTCGAAGAGTCTCTAAATTAAAATGTGTTTTTTCTAATTTTATATGTAGATATTTATTATTATTTGTATATATTTAATTTATATACGATTTTTAGAAATACCTCTTAATTTTATTAATAACCTTGGAAAACATTACGATTGATATTTTCACTTAGATAATACTCGTAATAATAAACCACAACCGAAGCTTGCGGTGTAAACTTGTAAGCTTAATGTATCACATAATATATAGTTACATTAAAGGATAGGTTGGTTTCAATGATGTTTCTTTTCAATGACTACATGTGTTGTCAGATGGACGTATTTTATTATCAGGCTGAAGGTACTATCTGGGGATTACGCTCCTAACAACAACGTAACCGCAATACTAAACATCGCACTGGGCCAGCGATCTCACTCTCAAAAGGCTGGTTTATTTAGACATTGTCAGCTTAAAAATAGTCAACAATACTGATTATTCGGGATTGGTCATTGTTAAGAAAAGTTCAGGTATTACTTTTAACTTCATCTATTTTATTAAACGGATTGATCATCGGTTCAAATATCCTTAAAGATATTCAGAGTGCCTAGGTGTGTGATATGGAAAATAAACATTTTTTTTATATAAAATAATAAAATTAAAAAGTTAAATTTTATTTAATTAGCACACTAAAGGAATTGTCAAAATCGACAAACCGTCAGTTAATAACGACTGACGGTTTGTCAATTTCATCATTTAGATATCATATCATATTAATAGGATAGCCATGGAGTGAAACACAGACTACTTTTGAGCCAATATATCAAAAGGTTACAGTCACCCGCGGGAGAGCTAACATAATTTTAAAGGCATCTATATTCTTGTATGTCATACAAGTATTTAACGAACATTTCATCGGCTACTACAGCAAATACTGTTTTTTGTTTTCATGTCGTCAGCTCTTTGTCTATAATCTCACATAAACACGTTTACAATTAAAAGTATAACGACTGATCTCCGCGCGTCCCAACTTCACGCCTAATATCTTATGGGGTATGTAGAGAGTAGGTACCTGCCTATAGCGCCAGACGTGATTCATGTTCTTTTTTTATTTTAAAAGACCATTCCTGAATGTACATTAAAGATGTTACTGACGTGTTATCAACGTTAAAACTGGATATTAAAACATTGTCACCTCCATATCCCCATAAGTGACATATGCACTTACGATTAGCCAACGAGGTACCAGACGTGTCAGGTGGCAAGTCGCGTCGGGCACAGACCCAACTTCAGGCAACGTTACGTTTTTCAGGTAAACTGAAAAAACTTATAAGAACATCTTGCTTTAGCTGGAAATCGAACCTGGAATCTCGTCAAGGAACATAGAGGTGATATTATAGTTTTTTCTTTTAACCTGTTTTCCGAATCTAGGCGTGAAAATAATAATAATAATAGTTTATTTTAGAAAAAAGTTTACAGCCCTCAGTCTGGAGTTATTCTTTTAGGCATAAAATGCCTATGCTATGTATTTTATTAACCGAAAAAAAAATTTAACATATAGCGTGTGTGTATGTGTTGTGTATGTATGTGTGTGTATACGCGAGTGTGTTCGCGTGCTTGCGTGCGTGCTTGCGTGATGATACCGAGCACTGACATTAGCAGTAAGAACAAATAAGACAGTAGGAATACAATTATGGCCATGCCATAAAATAATCCTGTCACTTATAACTCATTGCACGACAATTTTAAAACAACTTTAAATAGGAGGAGGTTCTCAATTCGACTGTGCGTTTGTTACGCGATTACTTCGGTAATTCCAAAATATATTTCGAATATTCTTGTGGGATAGGTCACATATAGATTTCACTGCAATTGGCTTGTCCTTTTTGAAATATGAACCAAAAAACTTTTTAATTAGACAACATGATAATTAAATTATAGTCGGTTGTTTTGCAGTTTTACGGTGTTACGATTGTATTATTTTGCATTCACGGCCCTATTGATAACCTCATTGAATTCTCTGCTATTTTTTTTATTTTACTTAATATCCAGACAATAAAATAAATGTTACGTCTACATTTCATAAAATCAGTGCTTCCTACTGAGTTGTTCCAATTGTGAGAGTAAAGTATTCGCTACACTTTCGAGATTCAATTGTAGACGCGTAACTATAGTATTGTCAGCGTGTACTTTTATTACTGTAAAAATACAACTGATTTAGAGCTTCCAATATCCGTACTAATATTATAAATGCGAAAGTAACTCTGTCTGTCTGTCTGTATGTTACGCTTTCACACCTAAACAACTGACCCGATTTTTATGAAATTTTGTACAGAGATAGAGTAGACATTGAAGAAGGACATAGGCTACTTTTTAAAAAATATAATATAATATAATATAATAGGCTATATTAAAAAGAGGGTATGTTTTTACGCGATTAGTATTATAAGTCGAAAAAATGTCTGCCCTTTGAAAGTTGTCTGTATTATTAAAATAATTCACGCGGGCGAAGCCACGGTAGGACAGCTAGTTTAATATAAAATAAAAAACTAAGCATATTATCCTAAAACTCTCAATCAAAACGTTTGTATAGTTATTTAAAACTTTTTATAAAAAAATTGTTGAATTATACAGGTCGAAAAGAAAAGGGAAGGAAGCAAAGCTTGTCCATTTTGTATGTTGTGTTAGTTATAAATCATTTACCATACACGTTTTGTCTAAATAGGTCCAATAGTTTAATTCGTCTTTTAGTTCACTTTTTTTAGACAGGTTAAAAATAATTAAGTGCAATATAAATATTATGTTTATAAAAATATGATAAAAAAAGACATTCCACAATTGATTTTTAATAAAGGATTGCTAGTTAGGTTGTAGTTAACCCAAACCAATAAATAATTTTCACATATTCTGATACATAGATATTTTTATCATATATAAATTTTTGCAATATCGATTCAGTGAATATAATTAAATTAATTATAAAAAATTGCCAAATAAGCTAACCCGAGGGCAAAGACTCGTAGATAATATCACTAGTCTCTCTGAAATGTTAACTTAATCATTTGCAGCAATTATAAAAAATAGTAAAGAGATGCCGTTTAATACAATCAAGTATATTATGTATATTTTCGTGATTTTGTATTCATAAAACAAATATCGTAAAATATCCACCATTTTGAATAACAGATTATATAACTCACCGCTTCAAAAATAGAAAACAATGAACTTGGTTTTTTTTCACCTTTGTAATCACTGACCACTTTTCTTACACAATATTTTTTTAAAAAAGGAATATTTATTTGTTCATTCGTTCGATACGCACGCGTTGGAAAACTCTACATTACTGGAGCGCCGCCGTAAACTAAATAGGGTTGGGTGTTAGGGTGGAAAATTTATCGATAAATCGGCAGAAGGCTCGTACTTCACAAACGAAATGATTTGACGTTATTGAAAAACAAGATTCGTTTCACCGTCACACTTCTCTTACATTTTAACATCAGGAGATACAATCCGCTTAATTACATTCGTTTACGAAAAATTACATCCATGGCAACAAAATACAAACGTGTAGCTTGTTGTATTATAGTTACATCATTTTAACAAAATTGGATTATAGGTAAACAGTTGCATCTGTTATATCATGATATTTAAATACAAACCGAACTTCGCATCAGGAAGAGATAATACGTACTCGACACACAGTATTTGAGTAATGCTTATTCCATATTCTTAAATCTCGTCAAAAAATTAAATATTTCCAAAGTATTTCAACACCTTTATACCTACACTTTGTGCCAATTTTTTGGATAGCGTCATAGTTTTATTTTAAATTTAAAACTCGAATATTCCCTAGCGTTGTTTCAGTAAGTCTACACATATATTAAAGAAAAAAAATTATCTGTACTAGTACTGTACCTTGACTATAATATTGTTGACTGCTTGTTACAAGAAACGAGAAAGTCTTATTGCTTATTATAATCGACTTTTTGTGTTATCAAAGTCAGTCCAAAAGAAGCGTAGATGTTATTAGTCTAAAAAAAATCATGGAAAGTAATAACTGCGCGGTAAACTGCCGGCGGTCGGCGAAATCTTAGGTTTCTGTCAATATACTTACTAAGCACAAATTTGATAGCCTCTAATTAATAATTAAGTTTATTCATAATGAAGAGGTAAATATTGGAAGATTAGGTATCTACTAGTACTATTGCATCAGGAAAATATTTCGTAATAGGAGGAAAAAAATATTTATTCTACACAAATGGCATATTTTTTACTAATCAAACACTTATTTCCATTATTTTTCTATCGAATTTTCCCTTTACTAGTTCCCATCCCGGTAGTGGAAACGCTCAATATTCAGCCGGCAAGACACGGAAAACGGGGGAGCGAGACGAAGCAGCTCTAAACAACATATCACACAAGATAGACAGAGACAGAATACCTTCCTGAAACACCTCATTTTCCGTCAATTCATTTATTTTATTTATTGTTATTTTTTTATTTAAGGACAGAGTTTGAGATCTCAGAGTAGTATGCCTCACTACAATGATACAATATAAACAAAGGGTAGGTATTTATTCTATTTATATTGTTATTTTTTGTTATGACAATTTTTACATAAATTGTATTTCCTTGATAATATTTTTTAAGTAGGTACAAAAGAGATATAATAAACACATGCAACCTATAAACATCTAAGATAGAAGATAATAACTAGATCGTTACCAACCTAAAACTTTTGCTTATGATTATTCGTTCTTTAGACACTAAAATTGACAACGCAAATTCCCTATCTTGTGTCTATGTATGATTTATATTTCGGAAAGTAACAAATTTGTCTATTTTTTATCCAATGAACATTTAAAAACTTCCTTATATATGAGTACCTCCTCGTTGTTGAAGGAGTTTGAATATTCGATAAAAGCCTCTGACTAAGCAGGAGACTCGGGTTCAATCCCGTACAGGTTCAAGCATTTACGTGATGATCGTTGACTAATACCCCATAACACAAGCACATAAGGTTACGTCTATTTGTGTAATCTATCCAGGGATATTGTCCATGTATTGTAATTATGAAATTATTTTGCCTAAGAAACTTTTTTCGTCTAATCCTTATCCCATTCCTACATCAGAAGTCCTATGTCGCCAGTTTTTACAGGGAAAAGTTATTAAGAAAAAAAGCCCTTCCCCATGCCTTGGTTCAGTTACCCCTGTCCTGAGTCCATCCCAACGTCATAACCGCTTAACTTCTATAAGCCAACCCTAATAACACCCAACTCATGGTAAATTGAAACAGCGGGGTGGATATTGAAAGCCCCCTCACTCCGCTTACCCCTCTGGTAAAAGCGGCGTAATGATGTTAGTGATGTAAGGACAATCTGACATTTGGCTGACTGACTGAATTTAAAGTACATTCGACTGCACAAGTTTATTTTTATTACTAGCTGTAACCGTGACTTCTTTCAAGGTTTTAGCGAACTTAACAGAAATTAGCCCTTAAATGCAAAAATGTGCTTTTCAATAATTTCGGAAAATTGCGGCCGGGGTATAAAAAAACAATCAGTCAAAAATTTTAATTTTTAAAATGCGAAAAATGTGTGTGCTGTCTTTACTCTGACTTATTTTTTCTAAATATGAATAAACAATCAAACCTCTTCCACAACCTTCGTCTCTGCCCAATAAGCTAAATTCCTAATTTTAATTGTTTAAACTTTTATTCGTGTTTAATCTATTACGATAGATGTTCCAAAAAAGAAATGACAAATACGTAATACTATTATCAGACCAAATAATTATACGAGTTCATCCCGTCACTGTTAGCAAGAGACGAAGGCTGCGGGTTCAATTCCAGTTAGTAAGTAAACAAAAAAGTTTATAAGAGTGATTTAAAAAATATATATCGTCACGGCCACATCCCCGAAAGATTAGGCAGAGTAGGTATATAACTATATATAGGTACACCCACGATTAGTCAACTATAGGTCCCGTGACGTTGCAGCTAGCAAGTTCGTCGCCACGTCCGCGTAGGGCACAAATCCAAAAGTATTTAATCGAGTCCCGAACTAATGTACCTACTGCTACTGTAACTAATGTAAGTAATAAGCCCCATCTCCCCATTCGGGACAAATCGAGCCACCGTCCCGAACGAAATCAGTTTAAAAATAAAAAACCTGTTCTACAGAGCTCTTGGCACGCAACTGTAGCTAACACATCGATTATTATTAATTTACTAATAAATTCAATATTGGCAAAAAATAATAATAAATATGTGACTTTTTAAGTATACAATTTTTTTTTCATTAAAATTTTGGAACAGTCTGTAAACTTGTATTCAACAAAAACAATACATGACATCAGACTATGCGTTCATGTATTATAGTCAAGGTCTGATTTTGGTATTATCTCTTGTCCCACAGAAAGCCCTGAAGTAAACGGGATAAAAAGTAGCTTCGAAACATAGGCTATACTTTAGACAAATTTTGTCATTGTGGCTGGGCAGACTAAAAATTCTAAAAAACGAAAGATAAAACATTTTAGTCATGTCAAATTACTCAAAACTAAATAACTTGTACGAATTTTACTCGAAATATTTAGAAGTACAGACTGAACGTCTATAGAAATTTCACACACAGACAAAAAGTCCTTTGTTTATTTTTTTGTTTGCGCTAAAAGATAGAGATAACATAAAATAAGTTTTGTTAGCGATAACAGAGGTGCCAGCACTGTGCTCTGTCAGTTTTTAGTCGCATCTCTTTTTTTTATAAATTTCTACAGTTTCATTATATGTGTTGATATTTTGAAATTTCACCAAAGCTACGTAGTAAATAGAAACAAAAACTTCGATATGTAAAGTTAATTAAAAATAACAATGTGTGTTCTCACACGTTTAATATTTTACTACCCTACAAATATACGGTGACCCCTCCAAAACCATAAATAATTCTTATGTCTGAATTCCGTAGGCTACGGCCAGTGTATGAATAAAATATTTACAAATCAAGTTTTGTCGAAGAAAACTAATAATCACGTTGTACGCGAGTGTACGGAATAGGGGTGTGAACAACTTGTGCCCTTTTTTATGAGTGACACGCCAGAGACGAACTTGTGATAAACAGTAGGTATTTTTTTAATATACAACTGTTACCTTTTTTAAATTGGGTAAATGCAGTTACGCATACCATCCGACCCAGGGGAGGATATGATGGTTATGTGGGACTCCACTTTGTGCATACCCACTAAAACCCCAATGAGCGGCAGGCAGGTGGATGCCCAACGACAGGCATCCCCCTGCCTGCCGCTCGGGCATTCCCAATAAGTAGGTCTTATGACCTCTATAATCCCATAGGGCGAACTCCGTGTTGATATTAGATATATAAGTCTAGCTATACGGAGCTTAAGCCACTGTCAGGGCGAGAGATCGCGCTCGTGCGCTGCTCGTCTCCACCCAACTCTTCCACTCAACCTCAGAGGATGCGAAAGAGGATCATCTCTCGGACGCGTTTCGCCTCCTCCTTTTTGGACATTACACTCTCGGCGAATGTTCTTATAGCATGCCACACACTCTCGCTATTTACCATGGCATGGACCACCGAAGTTAGCGACAGGTCAGGTCCCACCTCGGCAACCAAGTTGGCTCGCTCTATCGTCCACTTAGGACATATAGCTAGCGTGTGGTCTGCTGTTTCCTCAGGGGACTGGCACCAGTGGCAAATCCTGGTTGGCTCTCTCCTCGCCACATTGTGCAGATATATCTGCCAAAACAGCCACGGCCCGTTAAAATTTTAACTAGGTGGAAGGATAGCCCACCGTGCCGCTGCCAACACCACTCTTGTAGAACCGGTCGAATTGCCACGATTGTTCGAAGGCCAGCATTCGGCGTCTCCAACCTATCAATCCACCTCCGAAAGAGATCCTCGATGGAATTTTGCCTCCACTCAGCGATCTCTTGCGGCTGTGGATCGATCCCCTGTATCTTTATCTCTGCAATAAGATGATAAACATTCGCTAGGACAGCAGCCTTAAGATCCCATGGGGGAGTCCCTGCCAGAAAACAGGCGGTTTCGTAGGATACCGTGTGGTAGCCGCTTAAAACCCTTAATTCCATGGCTCGCTGCGGCCTCCTTAACAGGCACGCTATGCGCATTAAGGGCTTCAGCCCATATAGGCGCACCGTATAGTGCCATAGAGCGGAGCACACCAGTGTATAATTTCCGACAACTGCCCTTCGGGCTCCTCAAATTTGGAAGCAGCCTGCCTAGTGCTTCTGCTGCACCCATCAGTCTAGGAACAAGGCGAGAAAAATGTTCTCGGAATATCCATCGACCGTCTAGAACAGTGCTTAGGTACCGCATCGTTGAATTGATGGCGAGAGACACTCCGCCCACCTGACTACTGGCACCGACTGGTGGTGCTCGTCTTGGGCCATGGAAAAATATGGCCTCTGTCTTTTCGAAAGCATCTTCCGACTCAAGCCGAGTCTGCGAATTCGGTTAACCACATGTGCACTCCTGCCGTGGCAAGAACCATGGCATCTCGAAAGGTGTCCGCTCGCACAGTGACAAGGGTGTCATCAGCGTAACAAGTCACCTAAGTCTCTCTCAATGCCAATCATAGCCGATGTTCCACAGGAGTGGTCCTACGACCGACCCCTGTGGAACACCACTGAACCTGACTGCCCTCTGTCGAATACGCGACCGCTCTTTGGGACAGATAATATTTCAGCACTCCACGCAGATACAAGAGTACCCGGTGATGTCAGAGTGCCTCGCGCACGCAGTCCCACGGGAGTGTGTTAAAGGCATTAGCAATAACAATGGATACTGCCAATACTACTCCTCCGTCAGCCATAACATCAGCCAAGGTCAAATCACATGGATGAAAAGTATAATTTTTCTTCTCAAAAATGTTTCAAATATTTCTCTAACGAGACTAATGGCTCCCAAGATAAGCGCGTACAAATAAAATATAAACTTTCTAGTTTATAGCACATAACTATACACTCAAAGCGCAAAATTCAAGAATGGCTGAATCGAATTAGCTAATTCATTTTCATAATATTCCTTGAAGTTCGAGGATGGTCCTTATGAAGAGAAAAATTTATAAAATTGCCTAAAATAGCACTTTTCTATATTCCCATACAAAACATTTGTTATAATACTTAAAATTCAATATGAACTTTGATACGATCCCATGAAGTTGAAGTTTTAGTAGAGGGGTTCCGAAAAAGCAAAACAATTGAGTGATTTTTATCGTATAATTATTAATGTCAATTATGGGATACAAATAATTGAATCGAGATACGAAGTTCGCCGGGTTAGTTTTAAATAAAATAAAAAAATATTTTTATTTAAAAGTAAGTGATTGGTTGGAAACTTTATTCAAAAAACTAGGTATAAGATGGTTTTATTCTGGAGTTTGCAAAATAATCTTTTTATTTTTGTTTAAATACTTATAGATTTTTCCAAAGTAACGCCCGATTATATCAATCAGATATTTATTTTAGTAATAACTCGATTTCAACAGCAGTATTAACTATATTATTTTTATTTAATTTTGTATTTAAACTTAAAATTTTATTAGAATACGTAAGACTATTAGAACAGGATAGCAGTTTTAATTAAGGAGTAATAAGTATCGATAATTTTAAATGCAATTAATTTTATTATTTACGATAAACAATCAATCGGGAGCCAGTTTTTTTAACGTTGAATTAATACAATCAACAAAACTGTAGAAATAAACTTATAAGTAGATTAATTATTGTTAGGAATGATATTGAAAATTTCCTATGGTTAACCCCCACGACAATAATTATTATGTTTATGTAGCTATGAAAAAAGTCACGTGTGGTGTGAAACTGCTAGTCACAAATAAAAGTATTATAAAAAAAGTATCTTCACGCCTATTATCCCGGAAGGGGTAGGCAGAGGTGTGCTAGTATATCTGCGACTCGTAAGTCTCGTAGATATACTAGAGCACCCACAGTTAGCCAAGGTACCTACTAGGGCCTATGATGTGATAGGTGGCAAGCCTATCGCCACTTCGGGCACATTCCAAACCCGGGCAATGTAGTGCTTACCTACTCAGAGAATTCAGAATAACATTTAAGAAAAGTTGCACGACCTGGAAATAGAACTCGGGACATTACGCGGCTAACGGTGTTAACAGGCGACAGCCGTACCGTTACACAACAGGGCGATATATTTTATTATACTTCTTTAAGAGATTAAAATTTAAAAAATAATTCGAGTCCATATCTGTGTTGAGTGACATACGCGAACGCCCCACATCAACTTTGGTTTGAGCCAATTACGAGTAAATCCGAGGGAAAAAACAGGGCAATAATCATGTAACCTTATCCGACGACCCTTGCACGACAAATATTGTTTGTTTAATATTATTGCTTATGTTTTACTTGTGTATAATCTACGTTTGCTGACAAAGACAACGACTTGTTCGTTCTAACCCCCTTCTTGCACTGATTATCTGAGACACGTTGGTACGCCCGAGTTATAGCACGGCTGTCTGCAACATCTATGTAAATACGGAGAGCATTCCACGAGTTTCATCATAAGTACTTAGTCATTTGTCAGTTACTCTAAAGCACTAAAATGCACTAATAGTTTAATTATACAGGGTGTCCCGTAAATACCACGACAAACTTAAGGCGTAGTTAGACAGAGGGGTCACCTATCTATTTAAAA
>DVZL01007533.1:0-10703 GCA_018236625.1 Lasaia peninsularis
TACTGGACTTACGAGTCGTGAATATACTAGCACACCTCTGCCTACTTCTTCGGGGATAATAGGCGTGAAGGTACTTTATTTCTCATTTAAAAATGAAAGCAATGAACTTGGTTTGCAGTTAAAAAAATGTTTGAATATATTATTTTAAAGTTATAGTTTATATTCGAAGTTTAATGTTATAGTTTGTTCCGAACCAGGCGGATATCCTGATCGTCAGTGAAAGTCCCGTCATAATCGGTCCAGCCGTTTCAGGAATTAGTGGGTACAAATACACGGATAAAAAATCTGTAAGATTTTGTGTTGGTAACCTTGTAAACATACATATGCATTTGGTAAAAAGCGATTTTTTAATTATTTGTATAGACATAGTAAAGGTTTGTGGATATTGTTGAGTGCAAACGCCGAATTTCCAATACTAACAGAGTCTTATGAGAGAGCAAAATCACTCGAATATGCGAGCCAAACCTAAGAAAGTTACCAGTTTTGTTTTAAATAACATATTTTGTAACTAATCTATATTCATATATCATAAACATATCTATCAAATATATTTTTTGTATTTCGGCAAGACAAGCGACAAATTGATTTTTATACAAGTGAGAGATTCATGGTTCGAGAATAGCAAACGATTTTACCCAAAATATATAACAGAGTATGCATAGGTATCATCAGTATCAAAAGTTATATCCAAGTAGGGGTAATGGTGCGTACAAGGGGTATTCTTTAAGAAGTTTCCCCCGAACATCTGACACTGGTAAAACTATGAAGAACTTTTTATACACTCCTTATGGCCCAAGATACTTTGAAACCCGCCAAGTAATAATATCTTTTACTGTGGAACATGGAAATGTATTAGTGCATAACTCTTTCATTTTTTTAAAGGGTTGGAAAAGTAAGCTGGAAAATAGTTTCTTGTTTGCCTAAGGATGAGACTGTTGTGGAAGCCTTTTGTGGAAATACGTTTAGTAGCTACACTATCATCCAAACAGGAACACGTTAGTGACAAGCACTGTTATTATAACAGTATCATAATATTAGTGACAAATAAATGCTCGCTTTCTACGAGCTGCTTGGTAAATAATTAATAGTAATGACAATTGGAGCCCGAAACCAATACGCTGAGAAAATATTCATTAAAGAGTATGTGCAACAAAGTTTATTAAATTAAAACTATTAGTTTGTGTCGCAGTTTATTGTTATATAATATATAAAACTTGACGCAAAGTACATTTTTTTTTGATTTCAGTAAGCATTCGACATTTAATAAGAAGCGTGTGTATTTTTTTACAGTTTCCTTCAAGTTATATGAAATTGGAGTGTCTGTTTGTAATGTTAAAATAAGCGCTTAAGCAATTTTTCTCGAAATATTAAGTTTTTTTGTTGAAAAATTACAGACACGACAACTCTCACTATCAATAGTTCCACTATCATCATTTGAAACTCGGAATGTTACAGTAACTTGTAAACATGTAGGTCATCATAAACTGGATTATAGATTTTATCTGGGAAACTCCGTAAACATCAGAAGAACTGTTATAGGGCAGCAAAGTAAGTAAAGCCTCAGATCACATGAAATTGTCGGCAAAGTTGAAAAACATTTGATCAGAGACTTTTCTAATTTTGAAGCCCAAGAAGTGCACTATATTTTTCTGCTCAAAGGAGTTTAAAATTTTCTATATAATTTAGCAAAATGACGGGTAAGTTTTTTGCCTGAAGGGTAAAAAGATTTCCAACAGGTCTTTCCTAAAATCGTGAATGAGGTCGCGGGCACAGCTAGTTTTAAATATTTTTGTAATTTACTCTAATTTAAAGTATTATACCACACCTTGAAGCTTACCGCATATTTGATGTCTTTTATTTGCTAAGTGCATACAGCGCTGAAATAAAATCTTTGCAACTGCAAAGTTAGCCAGCGAAAACTGTTGAATGATGTTCTTTCTTAAGTAGGTTAATTAATAAACATAACTTTCTGACGTAAGTACTTAACCTGTATTTTGAAGTTAGTCTTTTTACAGTATTGTAATAAAGCAATTCAAATATTTTGTATCGTAAAATAATATTTGAGCAGTATTATTTAAATGGACTTGAATTATTTGCGTTAAGCCGCGGCTTTACTATATATTTTTATTACTGATCTGCTTATAGTTAGAAATATATAGATTCAAACAATGTTAATATGTTTTTGCCTCTGTGGTCAGGCGTAGTAGATGTCCAATTTTAATGCACAAGGTCTCGGGTTCAATTTCCGAGTAGCGCAACTTGTTCGTACGAGACCCGATATCTCGATAAACTAGCCACCTGTCACATCATGACTCCTAATCATGACTAATCGTGGGGGCATATGTACCTAAGTCTATCACCTCGTGAACGGGTGTGATGATATTTATTAATTTTTATTAAATAAGTTCATCTTTTTACATTAACAATATTATTATGCTTTACAGACTCAAAAAATTACGCCTGCCAGCAATAATAATGTATAGCTACACTATACATGTGTGTTAGATAATATTGTGTATGTAAATAAATAGACCGACGATAAAGATAAAATGTATTTAAAGTAGCGAACATTAAATGTAATTTAGAAGTTTAAAAAACTGGTCGTTAAAGCTATTGTAAGGTAAAATTTTCATACTCAATTTTAAGATATTTCTACTTATGCAGTCTCAACAAATAGTACCTACGATTAGTACCCTCATCTTACCTGTTTCTGTCATCGTGACGAAAGTTTTCACCGTTGCCGTATTCTGACTGACGGACTCGTAGGAAACTAACGTAGTAGATATATTATCTCCGATTTTCATTCGATTTTTTGAACAACGTATGCTTAGATATAAAAAACTGTCTGCTACCTTGGATATGCATTGAAAATAATACACAAATAATAAAATTTAATTATGAATTTTAAAAATATATTTTTTTACAATTAGCATTTATATTTTACAATAGTTAAAAAAAATATACAAATACAAACAAAAAGAAGAAAAAACAAAATTTTATCTAATTAATATAATATTATAATAACAAAATTACTATCAGGATAACATCACGTAAAGTTTTTATGGTAACAATTTTACCTATTCATAAAAATTTAAATATTTTGATGATATTATTTTTAACATAATCATTACAAACGTTTTGTATTAAATATTTCAACATCAATTTATTCTATTATATATCAGTAATAAATCTTATTATTAATTATAAAAAGTCATCTTTTTATAATCAGTAATCAGATTTTTTACAAATTACTGCCGAATCTTCTTATAAAATAAATTAGTTATGTAACGAAAATTAAAATGCACTCCTTGGAAGAAGTAAAACTTAAAAGTAAACCTAGTGGATAGTATAATAAATGTTTTTTGTATTCAATTACCATATATTAATTTAAGACACTCAAGCTATGGAATGGCAAGTATCTTTTCCAAATTAACTTTCTATTATCATTTTAATTTGTTCGCTTGAAACTTTTGTCATATAAGAAGTACCTATAAATTATTAATTTGACAATAAAAAAAAAGTTATGAAATAACTTTTTTGTATCTCTTCTTAACTTAATTTTAACTTTTTAAGTGTAATAAATAATGTAATAATTTGTATCAGTTCAGCTTAAAATTAAAAAAAAAACCTTCGAAATATCAAACAAGTCATCAACAAACATCTTTTCATTTTATTCTGAAAGAAAAAGCATAGAATCGGAAAAATAATTCGACTTCTAAAGTTCTCTTAAGAATTCGTATCTTTTCGTAGTCCCCATACCGTAGCGTATTCAATACACTCTGTATATTTTTTGTTCAGAGCTAATAATGTAAACAATCCTTGTCACTCAAAACAAACAGCAGTTTTGCATTGAATTCATTTCAGCGTTATTATTCCAACATATTTTTTCAACTTGAACAAAATAACGTCAAAATATTTTCCATATTCTGAAAATATAAAACAAACAAAATAAAAATGAATAAAAAATAGTAAATAAAAACAAACAAAACATCTTCACGTGTAAATAAACTTTACTTACAATAACAGGCGGTGGATAATCAACTTTCGCTGAACGCAGTATATCTACGAGATGAACCATATGGACAGATAAATTAATTTCCAATTTTAATGAAACGAAAATCTGTATCGAGAGAAGGTGGGCGCGTTCGTACTATGTACGGAACAGAGCGACACTCGTTTGCCTTTCGCGACGGATGGACGTTGACTGAACGGTTGGAAAAGGCATACGCACGCGGGAGAGGGGGTACGCACTCACGCAGTCGTGACAGCCAATCGCGTGCGTGCGTCGCGCGCACCCCCGCACCTCAAGCACCGCCCCGCTTTCTCCGTCACCTCACAATCGATGCCCTATATTGCATTAATTATTTAGGAAACACGCAATGAGATAACACGAGGTGGCAGATAAGGGATCTTCGGACTTTAAATAAATCATCTCAGTTTTTTTAGTTCCGTTGATGTCGGATAAGGACACATTATTTCATGTTATGAATTCTTATTCGGATATATCGTTTTAATAAATGTATTGAAGTTCTTGTAACTGTTATTTACAGTTTGCAGAACTAAGTTTAGTAAAAATAAGTTAGTAAATACAAAAAAATTATGACTAAGAATTTTTTTGTACATTGTTGTATATTTAAAAAGAAATATAATCTTTGTGTTTGCATAATCTTTTTTAAGAAATTGGAAGTCCATAAATTTTCTTCTATGATCTCAGAATAAATTTAATAGCGACAAAAATAAAAAAGCGTTTTTTTTATATTTTTCTATTATGTTATGACAATAAATATATAAAATCAAGAAGGTGTGATAGTTTGAGCTTAGTAGCTATTATTGATAAAATAAAGAAACCAACAATTCTGACCATGCGTTTGTTTTTTTTACAACTATCTACCGAACTGTCGTGGTTTTCGCTTTTGTGAGAGGATTGTTGTGGTAAAGTATCATTGTTATTAACACCGTGACCTGTATTTTAGGTTAAGAATTCAGACTTCCATTCCGTTAGTCCAAGATCGAACCCTGTACCAATGTGTATTTCTAACTTACCTATGTACATTTTCTGAGTCTTGTTTTGGTCAGGGAACACATCGTATGGAAACTCGGATTCGTGTATTCGAATTCGACCTAATCTTGTATTGGGCCTAGTGTCCCTTCTGAGTCGCAAAGGTCAGATGGCAGTCGCGGATGAGGTAGTATCAACTTGTATATTCCTGTTCGCTATGTCCATGGTCAAGTTTAGAAGATTGCTAGGAAATTTACGTATATCTTTTGAGTAGACTCCAATCAGATATATGTTACAGACAGAAACAGATCAGAAAATTCCTGTATGCGATGTCAAAAAAGCCAATTTTTAGGTAAATTAAAGATGTGTATTTGTATATTCTACTACGAATATTCGTATACTAAAAGTAGATAATAATTTTCTTCATCATGTAGTGCCTCAGGTTAAACATGGACCAAAAAAGCTGGCTCCATGTTGTTGCCATGTACGTACAAGTCTACGACCTACATTTGAGTTGATATGAAGTTTTTTAGTTATTAAACAATGAAAATATAAAAGATGGATGATTAATCTTCAATGATATAGTTTGAGTTTGAGTTTCAGACGGAAAATTAATAACCTAATTATAATTGAAAAAAGTAATATCTCAATAGGTTTGCTTGTATTTAGTATATTCACAATGCACATATTAATTTGAATAAAACTACGAAAAATATTGCTTTTTTTAAAGAAAACAATGTACGAGAACACAAAACTAAATTAAGTGTTTATTACTTAATATATGAAATTAATATATACCACATACAATTTTAAAGAAACTTTGGATTGGTCGACTTCTCGAAATTCGAGGCACGATCGAATATTGTGTATAAAATAACATTGAATAAATAATGTGAGCAACAAGCAATAACATACATCACCGATGCTTTATACGTAATAGAAATTTGCTGTAATTATACAGTTATCTTTAGGCAAGTTACATAATTACCCTGAAGAAAGATGATTGCTACGTCAAGAATTAAATTAAATAAAAGGAATTGATTTAAGTTGTTCAATTATTTACATTTGCATAATTTTAAAAATTTACTTAAAATTTATGTTTCTATCTTCTATATAAGATATTTTTCCATCCCATTCAAAAGCCGTAAAAGCGGCTTAAACTCAATTTTTAACAACTATTACGAACAACAACTCTTAAATTCGAACACGATAACATCGGAAAGTTGTGGCAACTGTCGTAATTTCCAAATGTGTGTTCTCGATAAAGATCTAGCTTTAAGTTTTCGGTAATGACGACTATTAAATGTGTCTGAAGATTTAAAACTCCGCTATTTTTAAAGCAAACAAGATTATCGTGTTATTTTTGTACACCTGTCTCATTCTTTTATTGTTAATTGATTGGAGGTATACTATTTCATTATTATTTAATTATTATTTTTCTATTGAGTATGTGAAATTGTCAAAAATGAATTAAGTATAAATTTGAAAGCCTCGTTGATTGAAAGGTTAGCGTACACTACTAACCATCCGCGAGACTTGTGTTCGATTTCCAATGGTGGCAGGTATTTGTGTTATTTGTATACATGTCTGTATGTATCATATTTCCTGTCATTAAGCAAACCATCTTATTGTTAACCTTCATTACTTTTTTATTGAAAAAATAGATTTTTTTTACCAAAACATACCTTTTTAGTTAAAGCTATGTATTATTACTATTTAGCTTACCAGAATATAAGTATGAGAATATTAATTCGGTTTGATCATTTTCAAAAAAAAAAACAACCTATGCTTGCGAGTACAATCAATTAACCTCCAAACAAATGGTAACACTTTTTTATCCGACTACAGTGAAACAAAAGGAGGGTTATGATTTTGGTTCACTATGAACGAGTATGTATGTTTTTGTGTGTGTATATTTTTATTTATTATTATTATTATTATTTTATAACTTCGAAATTACTTATCATGATTTGTTTATTTTGGTATCATTGGCAGCAGCTCGATCGTCCGCTGGTTGTGGGCTGTATAACATTATAGTAAATTAAATGTGGCGCCTTCTATATGATACAAAAACAATATTAAAAAAAATCCTATAATTACGGCGTGTTGGGTATCAAATGAAAGAGCTTAATTATTAGATGTCAAATATATATATGACACTTGACCCTTAAGTTTATGATTCTTTATTATCGCTAAAAATTATCGTCTTATTAAAGTAGGTGGCATACGACCACGGCTATAATCTAAACATCACTATTTAAATATGTATTAAATACATAAAATATATTACGTGTAATTTGTTATAATTTGTATGTGATACATTTATTTCATACCTAATCTATACTTAATAAAGTGAAATGATTTTTTTTTCTGTCACACTTTTTAGAGCATGGTTTTTAGTAGTCGGGTATAAGTTTTTGATCTTATTGACTAAAACAACAAATTATAAATAATGATGCGATGTTAGTATTACGCACATTGGCCTTCTATTTCGCTTAAACCTTGCCATGTACCAATGACTTTTCTGACTTAAGTACTAATGACTTAAGTAATGTAATTTGTGCCCGATATAGCCCTGGACTTGCCACTTGTCAAATCATGGGGTCTAATATTGTCGGATAATTGTGGATGCATATGTACCAATGCCTCCGGGAATATGGGTGTGACAATAATACTTATTACTTCATAATTATTGTACTAATAACAACTAATATTGATCATGAAATGATAAGCGATGATGAATTATTTTATCAAAACTACTCAGTCTTAAACATCGTCGCAAAGCTGGTCTATCAGTATTTTATAGGATACATTTTGGTGAGTGAGCTTGGGAGCTTTATAGCTTGATTCCACCCCCAATACCAGGCGAAATGAGACGTACCTCTATACTTCGTAAATATCGCACTATAGGTACCTACTACTGTTGGGAGTATGCAAAACAAAAAAAAAATTATGAGTACTCTAGCTTTCCGACTGCGACTTCGCCTGCGATAAATATTTTAATACTACAGATAATTTTCAAAGAGAAAAAATCTTACTTATTGCGTAAAAAATACCCTTTTTTATGTAGTCTGTTAAAAAGTATCCTATGGTCTTTCCCATTTTTTCCAGAGTTTAGTTCTATCTTCATACCAGATTTCATCAAAATCGGTTCTGTAGTTTAGGCGTGAAAACGTAACAGACAGACAGAGAGACAGACAGAGTTACTTACGAATTTATAATATTTGTAAAGATTAATGTAAAACTACCACTAGCATGTGACAAAGCCATTGTATCTTCAAACTAACATAGTTTAATGTATGAACATCGTTAAAAGTAATAATTTGTTTTATTAATAAAATGTCGCGTCTGTGGTGTAACGGTACAGGTGTTGCCTGCTAAAACCGTTAGCCACGTAGGGTCCCAAGTTCAATTCCCAGGTCCGCCAATTTTTTTAAATCTTTTTCAGATTTTTCTTAGTAAGCATTACATTGTCCGGGATTGGAATGTGCCCGAGGTGGTGATAGGCTTGCCATATATCACATCAGGGTTCTAATACCTTGGCTAATCGTGGGTGTATTTTAGTATATCTACTGGATTTACGAGTCGTGAATATACTAACACACCTCTACCTACCCCTTCGAGGGTAATAGGGATGAAAGTACTCTAATAAAATATCCTGAATACATAAAATGCGGTTTTGAAAATACGAGATTGTTTAAAGTTCCGACTTGCGAGCCCGAGGTAAGCAATTAAACTTCAATTTAATTACTATGCAAATCCTCACACAGCACGGTCACGAAGCTCTAACACACTACATCAGGATTCAGGCGTACGTCTTACCGTCACCTGCGACCGTCTGACGGTCGTGTGATGAATAATGAGAACACTAGACAAACATAAATCCATTCCAACATTAGTTGCTGTGCTGTTTTGGTAGGGTTAGCAGTAATACTTTACAAATCTTTGTATTCTTATAATCTATCTATATAAAACAAAGTCCTGTTAGCTACACCGTTCATATCTCAAAAACAGCTTATGGTTTTGTATTCGTCTTATTCCGAAATAGGATAGTGACAATTAAAACACCTCATGGGCCAGGCGTAAGTTCGTTGGTAAGCTAGTAGTTTTATAAACTAGAGAGAGTTATTTTAATGCTTTTTGAGTTCTTTGTCGGATTGTTCGCGCATAGAAACCTCTGATTAAGAATATCCAATCAATTAGTAATATTGTGTATTTAACGTAGGTCTAAGTAATCTGAGTATCTTGAAATTGTTCGGAAAATTATATGCTTGAAAGTACTGACTGCAAAATAAATGATAAATTACAGTGCCATCTATTAATTTGTTTAATTTTGATTTGTCATATAAAACATTTTTTGCTATAAGTAGTGTATTTTTTTTAGGAATATGTATATTATATTTCGCACGCTAAGTAAATTTATTCTGTATTAGAGGAAACAAATGGTGTAAAAAAATCCAGTGCCTCAGTTTATTGAAAAAATATATACATACTTGTTCCATTATATGATTATTTTTTCCAATCCTTGAGTCTGAAATATAATAATAAACTTATTCGTAAACTATCTGTAAGCCATTCCATGCAAAAAGTATTTGTGAATTTTCGACACTCTGTACAACATATTTGACTAGAATTATTTGGCTTAGTAATAGGTACCATAAAGTAATATTTATACTTATAAGTATACGCTTAAAAAAGTATAATTCGCAAAAACCATACTTTAAAACGTGTTGGGCGACGTGATTATATAGAACCCAAATATAGTTTAAACATTTATTCAATCATCTATAAAAACTTTCGCATTTATAATATTTGTGGATAAGTTCGTGTGTAGTTTAAAACCATTGAATTTTCTTATTCATTTTCTTCATATTATATCGCGCTTTGAATATATGAAAACAAACAGAATCATTAGACTGCTTTTATCTACTAAAACGTGGGTGGAGTTTGGATGCATTCCAAAGCGAGCGGTCTTATGTAGCTTGAGGCTGTTTACTGGAAACGCAGTATATATTATTTAAGTTATGTAATAGGATAGTTTTAAATTAGTTTATTCGTTCCAATGAAAATATATTATAAACTCAAACGTGGTTTTCGTAAACCAAATACTTAAACAAATCTATACTAATATTGTAAAGAGGAAAGATTTGATTGTTTATTTGTTTGTATTGAATAGTCTCCGAAACTACGGGATAGATTTAAATAATCTCTTTTCATTAAAAGTCGACACTATTCTTAATGAACATACGCTAATTTTTATCGCGGTAAAATGCTTCATTCTTACGAGAAAACGGGTAATAGGACAAAGATTATACATATGATTATACATATATAGACATATGATTTCTAAATGGCTAAACCGATTAGGTTGAAATTTTATATGGATGTATTCAATGGTTTTCTACACGATTTGAAAATACAATTGGATCCGGTAGGTGGCACTGCTGTCATTATGTCAACTACAAACCAACCGTGCAAAACAGAGACAGGCAGCTTATATGTATATATTAAAGTAAGTACCACATCCTGTGACGACTTTTGGTTTGTAATGAATATTATGATGATGATCCCCTGATGATGCCTCGGTTGCGAGGCGAAACGTGCGTCGACTACGTAGTGTTGTGAATATTGTTGGTGCTTCTAAACAGTGTAGTGGTTGTGTGTGAGTTGTTCGGGTGTTATTTGGGGTCTTCGACTTCAGGTG
>DVZL01007534.1:0-10703 GCA_018236625.1 Lasaia peninsularis
TGAAATTATTACCTAAATATAGGGCATATATTATAGGCGTCCCTTGCTACGGGAAATCTATGGATTTTATAGACAATTTTACTAAAAGAAGGCTTTTAAGTAATCGCTTATCAGAACAAGTTTTCCTGTTTTTTTTAAATATTGTGTGAATAGGAAATCAAAATGCTAAACAAAACAAAATTGTTATTTTACCACATCCCGACAAAAAACAGTAGTATTATGCGAATCAGTAGGAATTTGGCCAAATAACAATAATTATATTTTTGTTTGAATATGGATTTCCGTAATGTAACGCCTGATTCTATAAACAAAATGCTATTGAATCGTAAAAAAATTAAATTTTATAGTTTTTATACATTTAGGGGTTCGTTTTCAGCTTAGATAAGCAATTACTTAAACAAAATTAATGTTTTTAAAATAAAAATATTTTTTTTCTTTATTTTGTCACATAGGCGTAAGACTCTAAATATTTTAAAGAAAGAAAAAAAATTGTTTTATTATTACATATTGCCTAATCATAAAACTTTTTTAACCATAACTAAGTAAGTTATGGTTAACAACTAACATATACTTTTGGTTAATTAGTTATTTACTTAAACGTTGGATGCAAATATTACACCATTTTATGTTAAATCCTTTCTCATGCATAAACCACGATTTTTTATTCGCTGCTTAAAAAACATGTATCCAATATTTTCGTTACTCTTTCTCTCTTTAAAACCTTGAGATATCCCGAGCACGTATATATATAATAAATGATTTTATTTGGAATTATCTGAAACTGCTTCTGTCTTACATAAAGCGTATCTTATACTACGTAATATAGTGTGTGTAAATACTATATATATGATAAATCTATTTAAGAGTGCGCAAATAACTGTGGAATATATTTGATATAGTATACGTATCACCATTTTTAAACAAAATGTAAGCTGAATTGGTAGCTGATGAACATTAATAGTCTAGTTGGATGTTTACTAAATACAATACTATAAAATAGTTTGAACGTAAGTAGGTTTTTTTTTGATTTGGAGGCAAACGGTCAAGTCGGTCACCGGGTGGTAAGTGATCACGCCCGCCCACGAATATCCGGTACACCGGAGTATCACATTTGCGTATCTATTATGAATTATTAAGTAACATTTACCAAACCACGCCCTCTATCAATAAAATGGAATATCAAATTGTCGGCTTGTTGATTGGTCAGACTTTTCTAGTTCGATGACGTCGCTTTTTCTTAACATATTAGTTCTTATGCAAAAAAAATCTGTCAATGTACAAAGTAGAATAATATGTAATATTGCTAAGGTCCAAATTAACTTAAACCTTACATATATAAACAAATAAACTCATTTTTTACCAAAATAGGTACTGAGGAACACATTTGACCGTTCGTCATCGAATGTCCAAGTTAACATTGTCATTATTTAAACCAAAAAAATGTAATATCGACTAAATAGGTACATTAATTTGATATATGATATTTTTAATATACTAAGAAAGTATTTTATATATTTTTTAATTCCACGCCTTCTACTTATATGCACGTCTTTTAGTGGGTTGCGTTTGGCGGTCCAAAAAGATTACAAATAATGAAATTCCTAATTATCAGGAACAAAAAAGAACTAGTTTTTTGTAAGATGTTAATCTTCATGTCGTATGTGCAATCTCCTTTGCTATTATGTTCTCTAAGCTATTTACCTATTTATGTCTTAATTGTTATAATGACGTTATTTCATGTAAAGATTATTATATAATAATATATAACAAAGCGAATAAAGGTTATATATAAAGGCTATATATTAAAGGCTGCGTTATGTTCAAGGCAATTTAATTATAGTTCGCTCATTACAAATTCATTTGAGCAATGATGGAAGGAAAGATATGTTTGTATTTAATATCTAAGGAGTTAAAAAATAAAGGACCTATCAAACACGACAGTGATTTTTGCAAAAAAAGAAGGATACATTTTAATTTTTTAGTATCCGTGAATTTCCAATATACGTATGCTATAAGAAAATTCCATGAATTCTTGTAACATATATTTATATATTTTTAAGCAACAACACAAAAATTGGAAATAAATAAAAATATTTTTAATTAAGAATTAAATTAAAAAAAAATTAGTTGTGAATGTATCACTTTTTTTTGCTTATACGAAGGAGTTATGTTTGAACTGATTATTTTGCGGTATTTTTCTAATACGGATATCAAATAATAAAAAAAATATTGACTGGCAGAACAGTGTTCCAGTTTTACTTAATAAGATTTCTAACAAACAAGAAATTTTAATGCGACATACACGAAAAAAATGCTTTTTAATATCTATGACAATTGTATTCGGACGGTAATATTTTTTAAATCGCCACGTATACGGCCGTACTATTAAATACACAATGAAGGTATTTAGATGGGGACCTTTCACTTAGTATTACTATATACTTTCAATCCTGGCTAACATTAAATCTGACAGGTGAATTTTTACAAGATTTTATTTAACTTGCAATGTTTCTATGTATGTATGTACGGTTGAAATTTGCAACTCAATTTTAAAGAAGATACTCGTATCTTCAACCTAATTATGGAGGGTATACCCTCCATAAACCTAATACATGGTAAACTAGGTGACGTCATTCTAAATCCAATATGGCGGACTAATTAAATGCAATGATTTTTTGAAGACAAGTCGGAAAACAAAAAGACGCATTTTCCAAAATCTAATATGGCAAAATACCCAAGATGGCGAACTAGTTTTATAGTAAATAATTTATATATATATAATAAAGTAGCGTCACTTTCAAGTCCATTATGGCGGAACTCCCAAGATGGTGGACTAGCTATTTTTAAACTATTCCTAAAATATTATGCTTGTCACATGATAGAACTCACTGGGAATAGCACTGTATAGCAAAACCTGTATAGCAATAACTAAAAAGTAAAAAAATGCATTCAAAAACGTTTTTTCAAAACTTTTTTTTATTTTTCGCTTACATAATAATAAAATAAACTTGTCCTTTAATATTAGGAGTATTACAAATACAATTTTTAAGTAGAATATTATCGATAATCATCATCATCATCACAAAAGTATCATAGATCAAAGGTTCCCAATCTTTTATCCTGCGACTCCCTATAGGTAATATTATTTAATGACGCGAGTCGCTTTATTTACTGTAATGCTTCTAATATCGAAAATTACTATACTGATTTTTTTGTAAATTATTTCTTAAAACAAGGTTTTATCTATTCCTCTTCATTTTTTGGCAAAATTGAGAGTGAAAGAAGAGTGTACGTTTGGCTATGTTTTTAAAAAATATATATGTTTCCAGTGCTTGCGTCACCAGATGCAGTCGTGTCCTTATTAATTTAATATTATTATTGTACAGGTATTAACAATGGCTTATCCTGAACCCTTAACATTTTTAAATAATACTTTCATAGCTGACTCTGCATTGTCTAACAAATTTCTGACGAATCTAGTGGTTCTCTTTCTTTCGCTCTGTCATTTCAGTTGATGAAAAACGTAACATCATTAATGATGATTATAGACGTTAATACAAAATAAATTTTCGCTGACTTTAAGAAATAGGTTTATACTTTTATAAGTGGTTTGCAGACTACAGTTTGGAGAATCCTATTAAATTTTTTTAATTCCTAATACCAAGATTTTTGCAGTATCCAGATAACGGATTTTTTAAACATTTATTTTTATATTTTTTGTACACATTGGTTATAATTAGTTTATTAGGTACTTGGTTACGCGAGTAAATAAATAAAAAAATATTTTATTTCAATAATGGCAGTTGCTAACGCCCAAGTCAAAAAATAAAAAAAAAAACCATGGAATTATTATTATATAAGCATGTTACTCGACCTAATTCAAAATGACGTCACAAAGTGGTAGACAGTTTTAATACCTGCACACATTATACATTTTGGATGATAAAAAAATTTGTAAATGTAAAATTTTCTCCCCACTAAAAATTATTGATAAAATTATTCTTATTATTTTAGACCAAGTGAAACCGATGTTTTCTTTGATTATGTTAACACTACAACTAGTAACTACCAAACGAACATTTTCAAATGGACGCCAAAAGTTTTTTTTTAAACATTCAAGTATATTTACGTATCAGTTTATGAAGTTTCTCAGTTCGTCGTGTATTTATGTTAAGATATCAATAATTTTAGGTTAATGAACAATGTGACTTTTGTATAATTTTATTAACGAAATAAATGACAAACAGATTGCACTATACGTTATGCTAGTGGCGCTACCTACGCTCTATAGACGCTCTAGTCCCGTTGTCGGTTGATGGCACTAAAGTATCTGAGGAGGTCGGCGTCCGCCTGCCTCACCCAGGCCGTGTTGAGGGCTATCGTGTCCAACGCAGAGGACACTCCCTTTGTGTTGCCGAATAATTCTTTAAACTGGAAGCAAAAGATTAGCCGTCACTTAGTTATTCCGAAGTTTGATATAGATAACATACCTCCAGTAAGTTTGTTACTCGAACGTATAACGATTTGGTAAAAATTTTCAATAAAAATAAATAAATATTATCACTCTCATATCTCCAAATTTTTAGGCAGTTTATATATCTGTGCACCCACGATTAGTCGATGATATAAGCTGACCAAACTGCTCGTGTATTATCCAAGGGTGAAATCAAAAGTCTCTGAAACCGGCGTATTCTTATGAAAAGACTAAAGGATGTGAACAAAGCTAGGCATGTATTTACGGATCGTACAAGATACTTTCTGTCTACCCCACAAGAGATCCGGCGTGAATATATGTATGTATTAGGTCCATGATGTGACAGTTGACAAGTTCGTCGCCATATCGGGAACAAATTCAATTTCAAGCAATGTGATGTTTTTCAGATTACCTGAAAAAACTCACAGGACAAGTTGCCCTAGTCAGGAATATAAATCGAGAATTGATCCCGGAACCTCATGTATCAAAGATGGGCACCGACTATGGTTAAAATATTCCTTAATTCAAATATGACTTGAAACCGTGTTTGATTAGTATACTCGTAAATTAACTTGCATATTGAAAATATTTACGAAATAGTTTTGTGGTGACTTTCAAATTGATACAACCTTTCAACATATTTTTGCCGAGGTAAACTCAGTGCTTGCCACAGTCGTCGTTCAGACCAAAAAAGAGGGTAGGCAGTAAATATAGCCTCGGTAGCATAGTTGTTAAGACTACGAACTTCCATTCCAGTAGTTCAGGTTCAAGCCTCGCCATGTGCAAATGATTTTTTCTATCTTGTGAACGTTTTTTGAGTCCTCTATAATGAGGGAAACATCACGAGGAACCTCGGACTTTAAGATTAGGCCTGGTTTTCCTTCTAGGTTGCAGAGGTCAAATGACAGATTTGAAAAAAACTGGCGCCTTTGTCAAATCACCCAGATTCAAGAACAGAAAAGAAGAGAACAGACCCGATATCATCTATACTATTACAAAGAGGAAATATGTGTTTGTTTGTTTGTATTGAATAGTCTCTGAAACTACTGGACCGATTTGAAAATTTCTTTTACCATTAGAAGCCGAGATTATCCCTGCTGAACATAGACTATTTTCGCCGCGGGAAAATGCTTTATTCCTACGGGAAACCGGGTAATGGGAGATCGGGTAGTAAGAATATATTCGTTCTTATCTATTTCACATAACTTCTAAACAGCTGAACCGATTAGGTTTAAATTTTATATGGATGTTTCGATGGTTTCCCGTATGATTTTTAAAAATAAAATTGGACCCGGTAGGTGGCGCTGTGGTCATTATGTCAACTAAAAAGTAACCGTGCATTATATAACTATATTATAATGACGAAACCAGGTCGAAGAGAAAAAAGAAAATTAAAATTCCAGCCTCAGGGTGGAACGCAATGCTCGTAGTCGACAGTTGGGTCATCTTCGTTATTATCTATATTACAATCAATAATTATGGTGTACATACCCTGTAGTAGTCCCCAGGCTGATATAAGCACTTGGCCGCTGCCTGTAAAGCCACCGCCGGTAGTGGGGCTAACTCCATTATCCTCCATATCCCAGCCGCACCACGCCATCTAACAGTTACAATCGCAAGTTATAGTAGTGGCATTTAAAAACCTTCCTACTTATCCTATATTATAAACCCAAAAGTTTGTAAGTATGGATGGATGTATGTATGGATGTTTGTTACTATTTCACGAAAAAACTGCTGCATGGATTTGGATGAAATTTACAGTAAGATAGTTTACCTATACATGAGAATATTACATACGCTATGTTTTAACCGACTACATTTAAAAGAGGGTATGTTTTTACGCAATAAGTATTATAAGTCTGAAAAAATGTTGCTCTTTTAAAGTTACTGTTGTTATTAAAGTAAATCACGCGAGTGAAGCCGCGGGCGGAAAGTTAGTATTAATTGTAATATTTGTAGTTATTTTTAAAGTTATAAACGCAATTTCAATACGAGAAGACGTTTGTTTAATTATTCCGAAGACACTCAGAGTAAACTGGAACTTAAAACAGTAACCAGTTAGTAATCTTTATATTAAAAATTGGATTTCTATTACTCTTGATTACGCCCGAAGGGGTAAGGAACCCACAAATATTCTACGATACTCATCATACCCACGTTTCGTGGGTCCCATGTGCTGTGTTTTTAGATAGACTGAAAAAATCATCCTACCTGGGAATTAAATACAGAGTATCATACATTAAAAATCCGACATCAACTACGGTCGATCACAAAAAAAAATAATGAAACTTATATTGTACCCCATCTCATTACCGGTTTACCAAATAGCTTAAAGCAAACCATGACATGATGAAAGGATACTAAATATAAAAATATATATATTATAGAACCACACAATATAAACTTTTCTCATTATACAAGTAAGTTCTTACAGTCAGTTTTTATAAATTTTGTTGCAGACTCGAACCACGATAATTCGTTAACTTAATGGGAACTGTATTAAAATGTTTGGGAAGCTCTGCTATAAAACTCACCTACAAACTCCCTCGCACAGTATAGTCACCCAAGTTTTCCACTCGTGTCCCCGTTGAGCTTCGCTTGACATAACCGTGTACGCAAACCTGATGCCAAAATATCACACATATTCAAAAAACATCACGCCGATATCCCCCAAGCCGTAGGCAGAGGTACTTATAACTAGTGATATTTTTTTTTAAATATTAAAGCTAAGCACAATGACCCATAGGTCACCCGATGGAAAGTGATACTGGAGTCGAAGATGTTAGTGTTACAAATTATAAAGTAATATGTACCTACTGATTAGTGTGCTGAGCTAAAAAAACCTATTCACCCTTAATTTAGCGGCAGCTAAGTTGTATTTCTCCGGAAACACTGCTTTGGGCAGACAGTTCCAATCTTTAGCGGTGCGAATGATGAAAGATGAGGCGAGCCTCTTAGTTCTAGATATACTTACGATATTAGGTCCATAGGACAGGTGACAAGTCCGTCCTACCATCGGACACAAATCCACTTTAAATCAAATTTTGTGTTTTTCAGATAAACTGAAAAAACTGATTAGAACAAACAAAACAAACACGATGAGTGCGACAAAAAATATGAAATCACAAGAGTGAAAAAGACAGCTATTCGTACATTGGACCAATTCACGGCACGCGTTTTAAGCGCTGTTGATGTATCTATCTCTTGTTTGTATATAAAATCATTGGTTTTCATTGAACAAAAACCTCCTCCAATACCATTATAATACGAAGCTAAATTTCGCCACCATTTACGGTGTTAAAATCAACAAGTAATTTCCTTTGTTATAAGTATATATATATTATTCCAAAAAAACATGATGTATTAAAAAACAATGGAGCAAAGCTCGTTCACCCAGGTACTTTAATTTATCGGCACCACGGGACAGCGCAAATAATATAGCAGGGATTTTCCTGTCATTATACAAAAAGTATTATAAGTTCAGTACCGGTAGAGCAGCCAGTCGTCGACGGGTGCGGCGAGTGCGGCGAGCAGCGCCCGATGCGAGTACAGCGGTCGCGGCGCGGCGTAGGACGCCAGCAGCGCGCGCCAGCACGACGACCACGCCGCCTCGCCGTGGGCACGGACGCCCGCCGTGAACGCCGCCTACCCACACACTCTGTTTTTCACTGGAAACTCCAAGTTGCCAACAACAGCAACTCGCCCGGGTAGGGATCCACCGCCTTACAGTTCCGGTTCAGAGGGTAGGGTACCCGGTAGATTTGCACATCAGGTCTAATAGCCCGACCAAAGGACAGCGACGCACCTACAACATCTATGGTGTCTATAGGCCACTGTTGTTTTTTACCATCAGGAGAGTCGTGTGTTTTTTTGCTAACAGTGACAAAAGTGCTTTGTTTAACGCCTATCTCTATATGGATTTCAAATTTTTTTTAACGTCAATAGTATTCAACTAGTAGTTCATCCCGAAGTGGATGTAGCCTTTTACCATCTAAAATTTCTTTGTTTTATTTCATACTCTTGATGCAAAACAAGTAAAACATTATTATTATTACATAATAAAATTAATATACAGCATAGTTTTAATACCCGCTAATATAACTTTGTTATCTTTACAAATACTATAATTTGAACCTTATGTTTTTGTATGTTGGTATTTTAAATCAGCTTCAGTAAGTTCATACTACTTACCTCTTGATATATCTCCGGTATCGTCTCATTCTCCTCGAACCAAGCGTTAAATAGCTCTAGGGCTTGTTCTGTAACGTTGGCGTTGCCCCACTCCACGCCGGCACTCAGAAGGGCTCCACTTAACCACCTTGAAAATAAATAATCCCAACTAAACAACTTAAAATAGAGTAAAACGAATCTGCTCAAAATAGAATACAATGTTTATTCAACCATACACACCAAAGTACCGTCAAAATAAATTTTAATTATAGGAAGATCACAAATAATGAAGATATCGATTACTTTGTAAAATGTATCGATTATTATTTTATCCAACCCTACGATATAGTATTGACAATATTGTTTGTTTGTTAACTCTTTTTGCCAGGGCCGGATTAAGCTTACGCTGGGCCAAAAGCGAGTTCTGTATTGGCATTATTTATTTTTAACAGTTTTTCTAATAATTTTATTAAACAGAACTGTGAACGGTGAATTACTTATTTAGCTTACTGAGATATTCAGCCACAACTAGTCTTTGCCACCATAGCGTCAATTTTCGTCAAGGTTATGGCCTAAATTCACAGACATAACATAACGACGCACTGGTAATTTTTATCATATATGTATTAGCACTCGGGGAGACCAAGGTGGCAACAAACCAAATGTCCTGTAATAATCAGAGGATGGTGTCAAAGAGTCTCCGTATCCGGCGTGTTAGTACGAAGAGAGTAATGAGTGTGAAGGAAGCTAGATAAGTACTACATCATGACATTCGATAATCTCTCCCTACTCCGCAAAGAACATGGCGTGAAGATATGTATATATACACCGGACGTCTTTTAATATCAGGAATTATTTGTTCTGATGGGACGGAAAGATAAAGGTTCGTAGTAGACTTACGCGTCGTCTTCGCTAAGGCCACCTTCCCGCAGCTGCGCCGGGGTGTAAAGTGGTAGACGCGGCGGCAGCGCGGCGAGCAGGGCCAGCAGGGGCGGCGCGCTGGCCCCCGCCGCCAGCAGCTGGCGCCACCACGACAGGTGCGACACCACCACGCGCCACACCGCCCAGTGCCGCTCCCGGCTCAGACGACCTGGACGTCACACCTCTTCCTGTGAGCGCTTGGTAACTCCAGGGATTTGTGTAAATGTCACGAATGATTCGATTTGACAAGGGGACGCGATCAACATAGACGCTACACGCGTCTCATCTTTGTAAATTAACTCTGATTGCTTATATAACACGTATTAACATAGACGTGTGCTTTTTGTAGTTTGGGTTTTTGATTAGGCGATTGCTTGTTAAGCTCCATGAACGCCATGAAACAAGTCGAATTCAGTAGAATAAAATGGAAAATATTTTATTTCACATAGTGCTTACAATTGACTTTTAATCGTAAATTATTAAACTGAGAAAATACGTCGAAAGAAACATAGTTGGGTTTGGCTATTTTTCTTATTTTCTAAACAAATTAATGATACATTATATAGTAAAAAATGATCCCAAACAGTGTCATTATTTACTTAATATTATACAATACCCTTTTAAAATAATTTAGATTTAATACGTTTTTTAAATTTATTTAAAGGTAGATCTTTTATTTGATCGAAAAGTTTACAGTAAACAAAAATGTATCCATACTAATATTTTAGATGCATTAGTGTGTTTGTTTGTCCTACAATATACATCTTACCAGCTGCAGCGATTGCTCTACTGGCGGGGAGTCTCCGGGCTCGACTGAGAACAAACGCATCATCCAACAACAAGGCCCTCTCCGCGGGGGCCCCGTTGTCGTACAATTCCGCTGCTATTCTTGCGGCAGTTTCTGCTGACTGCAAAAATATTTAAGGAGTTCTTAATCATTTGTATTTTAAGATTTACAACTTTTTTACATAAATTTGAAAAATACAACTGTTGATATTAGAACCAACTCACTAATAAATGTTCAAAATGTAGAACAGACCAATTGTCTTCCAGGCAGGCAGCAAGAGGCGAGCATAGGTTAACTGGGTCACTACCAACATGACCACTGGTGGTAGAGTGCTGTGCAGCAACTCGCCCG